>VYZQ01045750.1:20308-51285 GCA_013400655.1 Mystacornis crossleyi | reverse complement strand
TGTCTCCGGGCTCTGCTGAGCTTCATGCTGTGCTGCCCCTTTCCTGGGTCAACATACAGGAGTATCAGGCTCCCTGTGGATGCTTTCTGCTCTGCTGGATTAATTCAGCTGCCTGAAGAGGGGGGTGTCTTGTTTGGTGTCTCTTCATCGTGTAGGTTTAACCAGCAGTGGAGTTCAAGGTTGCTATAAATAGTTCTGTGCCTTGTCACGGGAGTTACCCATTTATTACAGTTCTCTTCCTTGTCAACGGCCTTCCTCAAAATTGGCTGTAGTGAAAGTTTTGGAGGCTGTGACTGCACAGCTCCCTTTGAAATGCCCTGATCCAGCGTGACAGCAGCTCCCTGACTGGGACAGGGATATCTGATGTCCTGAAGAGCTTTGCCTGCTCCAGCCATCTAGTTTTATAACTTAGCAACATGGCCTGCAGCTCTCTGGTTTCAGGGCCTGCAATTCCCTTCTCCTGGAATGGGTCTTGTCATATTCTCATCAGTTCTGCAACCTCCTTCTGATTCTGACTGGTCAGAGATCTACAGATAAGCAGAAGGGGACTATTTTTTTTTTAATTGTGAGAGGAGAACAAGAGACTCCCTAATGTGAGTTGGACTTTGCACCATTCCTTCAGGAAACACATCATAAAAGCCTTGCTTCCTTCCCTAGTCTGTTCCCCCGCTCCCATATTAAACAAATGAAATCCAGCCCCCTCTGGGGTGGATCACAGCATCCCCTGAGCAGCCTGTGGTAAAACCACCTGCCTGGGTTAAACGTGGAACAGCAGAAGACTTTGTCTCTCTTGGAAGGTTACGTAGCTGGAAGGTTGTAGCTGGCCCAGAGAGAAGTGCCAGGCCGTGGCTCTTAGCTCAGACAAAGGTTGCTTGTGCTGAGCAAAGTGGTTAAAGGTGAACTGAGGTTTCTCGGAGTCCTGAGCCAGTGGGTAGCTCCTGTCTGGAGTTTGGTTGTTATTGGCTCTGTGTAGGCCCTTGGGTGCTGGGGGAAGTAGGTGCCCAGTGAGAGGTGATAAAGTTTGGCAGATCCTACACCGTGCCTGGGTGCTGGCAGTTTCTTCAGTGTGTGCATCTGCCAGCAGGGTTTCTGTACTGCTCGGTGGGATTTAAAGCTTTCGTGGGCATCTGAGAAAGGCTTGTCTGCAATCCAGCACTGAAGGGCAGAGATCAAAAAGACACCCCTATGATTACTAAAGCAGGAGAGGCATTTATTGCTTGGGGACCAAAATGAGGCTTTCAGGACCTGCCACTGGCTGTTTTCTGATGTTAGCCAAATCACGTATTTGTCCACACATCCTGCCTCGGGCTCCTCACCTCTAAAATAAGGACAAAGTGTTCCTCAGCCCTGCCCTACCTCGCTGTGCAGCTGTGGAAGAAAACCTGGTGGATACAGGTTTAGATCGTGTGTTATAGCTCCCAGTACTGTATGGCTTTAACAGTAATTCAGTCCAAAAGAAGAAATCAACTTACAGGAAAGCTTTCAGAATGTACAGGTTGTAACCTCACCAAAAGGATGAAACAAATATCTGATCTCTGAAAGAGCATGCTAAGGAAATCCTCTTTTTCTAAAGCCTTTGAAAATCTTGAATTCTTTTCTTCTAACAGTATATACAGCTTAGGATAGGGAAGCTAGCACTCAGGTAAACTTGCCAGCCATCAAGGGAATGTAGAACAGCAGACTTTGGAGATAGAAACCTTCAGCAGTGTGTGCTGTAAGGAATGGTGTGATCCAGGCCTTGGATGAAATGCTTCAGCCAGGCTACTTCTGAATCCTCTGACATTCATACAGGAAACTTGTCATCTTTTCCTTTGGCTGTCTCACCCCCATGACCCAAAATGCCTAGTCCCTCTCAGCTCAATTCTCTGCTTGGTTCCTGCAGCCTCCACCTGCATGGAGACAGAGAAAATTAGCATTTTCACTTTGGTCTGAGGGGGGAAAATTCATACTGGGTTTTCAGACTGGATGAAGATTCCTAATATCCTGCCGTTAATTTAAGAAACTTGTTCAGAAAGACATTTTAATGCTTGGAGGAGTTGAATGAATTCGAAGAGAAGCAGTGGGCTGTTGGAGAGAGAACGGGGACATCGTGTTTGCCAAGTGATGGATTTAGCACTCGGTGGAACACCCCAACAACTGGCACCCCACCTACCCTGGGTCTCCACCCTCTCAGTGCCTCTTTACTGCCTTAATGTTTGGATTCTTAAAACTGGCAGGTGCCTGGATCTGCTGAGCAGGTTATGGCCCCAGTGCTATTTTTATCTACTGACTTAACAAGCAGTTTGAAGAGCTGTAGCAGGCAGGAAATAAAGTCCCTCTAAAAATACAGGAGGCAACTTTTAAGAGGTAGACTTTTAATTGCAGGTTGAGCAAGCCATTTTTAGTTTCCATGAGTTTGCTCCTCGCCGTCTCCTCTGCGACCTGGAGCTTCCCCAAAGATGAATTTGTCACGGTTGTAGCCTTATGGCCCCACGAGTCTGTGGCCCTGCTTTCTGCGAGCCCCTGGCACTGCTGCCAAGCTCAGGCAACAGCGGCCACAGATTGTCCCTCCAAATCTGTGCATCTGCAGTTGGGCTGAGGGCAATCCAGAAAGGGGAAAACTGAGGAAATTGCTTTCCTCCCTCTTTGGGGTATAAAATGTTCTCTTCTTTCAAATTACTTTGTTCTGTGAAAGTTTTCCCTTGAAATAATTTTCCAACTACTTTGAAAGATCAAATAGATTATATTGAAAGCTACTGTAAGATGAAGAGCCCATTTGGATTTAATAAATGCTGGTTTATGGAGTTCAGCTCGTTATTTCTTTGGGATAAACCTATAGAGAATGGAAGGGAGGAAAAATTTTAATGTTTCTGAAAAATTTATCCCAGGAACAGTAAAAACATACCCTAGAAATATACCAGCCACAAAAATGACATCTTAAACACAGTATTTATGACTTTCTGTATTTGTTTTGCATAAACTTTTCTGGTTTCTATTACACAGATTGATTTATGGGGTTTATTTGGAATAAATGTAGTGCATATTTGAAACAAACAAAGTCCTGGTCTGTGAAGCACCCAGAGGATACAAAACCTCTGTATGGTTCAACCTGAGAACCTCTAAGTCCTTTTTATTAGAATATCTTTTTCCATTTAAAATAAAATGCAGAAAAATAAAAAGAAATTTGCTGAAGAAAAGCAATTTGGGAAAACATATGTAGCCAATGTTTCGACTAAAATTGGTCTGAACTTTGTATTCAGTGTCTCGTTCTGTTCCTTAATGAAATGTTCTTTATCCAAATGGAAATTTTACCACGAATATCATTTTTCACAGATTTGTTTGGGAGGTGTGGGGAGCTGACAGGGGCTGGAGGGGATTGAAAACTTCTCAGAAAACATTTTGATTTTACTGAAATTCACATAACTTTAGAAGACACGCTGAACTAGAAACTTCTTAGTAACTTTTCCATTAACTTCAACCTTTAGGAGTGAAGGGAAGCAAACAAGGAGCAATTTGCCCATAAACCATCAATTCTTGATCTGTAAATGAGCTAATTGCTTATTTTAGCAGGTTGGGGGGAAAACAGTAAAACAAGGATTGTCTGTATTGATTTATTTTTAAAGAACATAAGTCGCATTTATCTCTGCGTCCCTCCTGTTCCCCTGACAGGTTTGGCATCTGCCCTGTTCCTTCCTGTAACTGGATTACTTGTGTACTTTTAGTGCATTTCTAGATTGGCAAAAAAGTCCCTTTTCTGTATATTTTAGAGGGGGGTTGCAAGTCCTCACAGCACAAAGATTCTCTCAGAAACCTGAATTACGTCCTTTACATGCCCACACCAAAGCACCTGGGTTTTAAATACCCAAACCCGTAGCAATTGCTTGTAAGTGATCTGTAGGCTGGTAATTACTGGGTGAATAAAATTTATGATTCTCCTGAATTTGTTATTGAAAAATTGCTGGCAGATAAAAACGAAGGCTTGTCAGCTTTTTAATAGCTAAAAATGATACTTTAAGCTGCATTTGCCTGCTGCCACGGGGTCTGAGTGGCTGCAGACAGGAAGAGTGGATGGTCGTATGCTGCTCAAAACTAATCAGTGGGTTGTTCTCCCAACTGTGTCATCTTCCCAAAAACCATCTGGTATTTAATGTCATGAGTCTATTTTTCACCAGCTGCCTGGAGTTCTCTCTCTATAAGAAGATCCAAGGCTGCAGTCAGGTTGTCATCATCTGTGCTAAATGAATTTAGGAGACTCCCAGCTCTGTCCCTCCTGCTGGCCTGACCTGTATGATCCATATGGTCACTCCCTGACCCAGTCTGACCTAGGGGGGGAAATAACTGCAGGTGTAAAATGGCTGTCCAAATGAACGACCTGTGGAGTTGTTCTGCCCCATCTTTTGGGAGAAAAGAGGGCTGTTTTTAATCTAATCCTTTATAGCACACTGGATTGCAGCCTCGGCATTGTCATGGACCCATCCAGATTAAACTCAGTTTCTGTGAAAGCCAGGGGACCCTGAAAGCTATGTTCTCACTCGCTGGGGGTCTCACCAGTGACCGTGGTTGGTGGATTCTGTGTTTGTGTGCTTGGCTCCTGCCTGGTGATTTGTGCTTTCCCCTTGTAATCTCTTGTGTGTGGCCCCCCCAGCAGCCCCACATTGCTCAGGCACTGAAAGCTCTGAGAGCACTGAGGCACTGTGGGCCTCCTACCTTGCCAGGCTTGAGCACTTAAATAAGTGACTGGCCATAATTAGGCACCATTTGATGGAGAAATAATTGACTGTGGCATGTGAGTGCTGATGTAACCAGGTTTGGGAATCATCTTTTTCAAGCTGGCCGAGTACGGAGTCATGGGGAATGGAGCCGTGGGGAATAGCACTAAGAAACAAATCCTGTCCTGCAGCCTGTGTGCACAAAAAGCTCTGATCCCCAACTGTTAATTGGTGAAAGGATGCATGGATTCCTCTGGCAAGGCCTTCCTTAAGCATCTGACACTGCACTCTGGCAGGGCAAGAGCTTTGAGATGGCCGTGCTTGACCCACTCTGCCCCAAGACAGCTTTAGTTGTAGTAATAGTCTTCTGCCTCTCAGACGTGGGCTCTGCTGGAAGTTTTTCTGTATTTCGAGCTGCCCATTCTTTGGAATTTATGTTGAGCTTCAAAGAGCTGAGTTGAATGACTTTTCTTTGCCTTGCTTTGCTGGAGGAAAACCTGGGCTGCCCGATTTCTGACGTGCCGCTTGTTGTACTTCACAGCCCTCTTCGTAATAGCGTGGGGTTAAAGAGCAAAATGCTGCAGGTGGTCGGGTATCTGCCAACCGTAGGAGAAACTGGAGCCTGATTGCTCTGTGCACTTAAAAAATCTCCAGGCATATTGGCAGAAGCCCAAATGTTCCCAAGAGACCGGGATAGGAAAGCTGGGACCGTTGTCCTTGCTTGGTTAACGTGGCACTCCTTGAGGCACAAGCCCTTGCTGGGGGACCAGACTCCCACTTCCCTCTCCAGCTGCCAGTTTTCCCCTCAGAAACCTGTTTTGCTCTCCTGGATAGAAATAACTGTGATGTACTTTAGCACGTGTCTTGTTTGTGATGGCCCCCATCCAAAACCTACTGATATCACAGGAATGTTTTGCAGGGACTCAGAGGGATTTCAGATCAGATCCAAACCTTTGCAGCTAGTTTTGTATTGCTTTCCTGCCAGGGCTGACTGACCAGCCACCAAACTCCTGAGAAAATCAGCATGAAGTGTCAGTCAGGGTTCAGTTCAAGTGACAGCTAAACTTGCCTCTCTGGAGATGACTGAGAGCTGGTGGGCCTGAAATGCAAACGGCCTCAAACAAAGCCAGCCAGTGTCCACACCAGCAAGCTTTTAAATCATACAGTAGCCTTCAACCATTAACACTTCAAACACCGTCTGGTCCTTTGAAAAGGCAGTTCATTTATTCATGTTCCTGTTAAAGTCCCTTCCACACTCTGTTCATGGGGTTGCCTCCTGGATTGGTCAGACCCTGGCTTCTCGATCCCACTCAAGCAAGGATGAAGAGCAGCCCCGAAATGCTTTAGGAGGTGTGGCAGGGACCTGTGGTGGGACGCCGAGGGCTGGAGTCTCACACGTCCCCTGCAGCTTTGGGGGATCAGGGCTCCTTCCTCTGTCTGTCGAGGCTGGGAGACAAGGCTCAGCACACGTGCCTGTGCTGTGGTGGCTGCAGATCCAAGTGGCACCGTGTGGATCTGGGGATGGCAGGGAGTTTCTGAATTCACTGCTAGTTCCTGCTCGCCAGCACGTGCCTGAGAGCCAGCAAAGGTCTTGGATCTGCCATGCTCTGGCTTGTCACCCTGTCTGACAAGAAACATTCTGGGCTGTGAGCTGGAGCTGCAGAGCTGCCCTGAGATCTTTTCAAAAGTCTGTCTCTGGGTGCTCTGATCACAGGGCTGTGCAGGGCGCGTCTTCAACCCAGATTCCCCACGCAGACGCTGACCTGCACGCTCCCCTTGGTGGGTTTGAACATCTCTGCTTTCTTGATTTTAAAATGCTCTTTAGAGCAAAAAACCCAACTATGTTGTCTTTTTCCCTGTTCCATGGACAGACACAGTGCAAGCAGAGTAAGCGTGAATTGCACCACACTTGCTGCTCACCAGCTGGCCAGGAGAGAACAGTGCTTGCCTCTGTCTGGGCTGTGGGGCTGGAAAGGTGAGGCTAGCAGCAGGAGGCAAGACAAATACGAGCCTGTTTTTGATTTGCCATCTGACCCCTGCCAGCTCAGAGCACCCTGTCTGTAATCGTGACCTAAATTAAGCCCAAATGCCATCAACAAGGCTGTTGCTTTCTCTCACAATGCAAGTGTTTCCAGGTACCTAGCCAGAGATTTATAATCCAGCACTAATTACATTCTTGTTTGTGTCTGCTGTCATGCTGGTTTGGGCTTTCTGTGGTTTGTTAAGTCCAAGACCGTGCCTGGCCCTTTGTGCTGCCAGCCTGTGTGTGGAGACAGCAAGGGGCATCCGTGGCTGACAGCTTAGCAAGCTGCTGGAGGAAACCTGCTGGGCTGCGCTGGCTGTCTTTAGTAGCCCAAATATCATGGGAGACATTTGGGCTTGTTAAATTCTTGACTGCACAGGTCTGCTGTCCACGGTAGGTTCACTCGATGGAAATAGCTCTGGCAGCAGCCCAACAGCTTGAACACTGCTTTTCTCTTAAATGTGGAAGGAGACAGAGGCTTGGTGTTCCTTCCCAGCCAGCTCTTGTAGATGACCAGCATCTTTAGCTGAGCTTAGGTGCAGTGGTTTTGCTATGAAGCTGAAGATTAGATCCTTGTAAACAAAATCTGTAACTGATTACCAGTAATTAGCACAGATCCTTCCGTCAGGGTGCTGCAGGGAGCGGGATGGAGTAACAAGTCTTGTGGTGTCACACGGCTCCACTGTCGGCTCTCGCAGGCTGGGCTGTGCTGGGCAAACTCTTTGTGAGAAGCCAGTGTCTTGTCCCACAGGGCAGACAAGCTTTTATTCCGAATTGCAAAGCCTCTCCCCAGAAATTCAGGAGCAGTTTCTGAAGAAACCCGACTTGGGTGCATGCGAAACCACCGGCTTCTCTGAGGAGCCAAACTGAGTTTTCACTTGCACGTTCTGTGCTGGTTCCCTTCTGCCTCTCTGTGCCAGGTGACCGCAGCAAGACTTGGACTCCCCAAATCGCTGTGGAGGAGAACCCCGGTCCGTATTACTGGAAAAGCAGTTCCAAACGTAATATATGTTCTGTTCTACCCTTTGTCTGCTTCCTGTGTTTTCTCCCTGTGCCAGGAGTTCTTGAAGTCTGTGCTGTGATTGTGACATTGGGGCAGACAAGTCAGGCAAATACTTCACACACGCACACGCTCCGAGCAAACCAGACATCCGGTATTTAGAAATAAACAGCGTAAAGAGATTTGGGAAAGTCACCGTTCATGCCAAGACATTTAAGAGTCATCTTGATTCAAGTAAAAACCTCAACTCATTTCCATTTAAATTTTTTTTCACTTTGTTTTTTAACTGTTGAGTTAGTTACTTCAAACCAAAATGGATCCTTTCTATTTCCAGTTGATGAAAATGAGGTAATCTGTCTTCCACTTACATTTTGAGGTGCCGATTTTCACCTAAATATTTTATCTGACAATGGACAATCATTTTACTGATGGTAAAATGTTTCTTTAAAGTTTCTACCCATCCCTAGTAATTCACAGAATTTTAAGCTGGCACTCTTCACCTTAAAGTCTTGGTTTCCACTGCTTAAGAAGAAATTCCCTCCTTCGCTACCCGGTGCCTGGGTTAGCAGTGATGGGAGGGAGACAGTGGCCACTCAAGAGAGGTGTCAGACTCCACTGCTGTCTCCTGTCTGCATCACAAAGTGTCAGAGGGCTAAAACCTACAGACACCGTTGCATATAGACCCGACACTCTTGGTCTGCAGTCCTGGAAATTTGGCTCCAATCCAGTCTGGGGTTTGCTGGTTTTCTTAAGGGTCAGCAGTCATTAAAGGTGACGAGAATCTTGGAGGGAGACCCAGTTAGCAATCACTAAACACAGGTGTACAAAACTGGGGAAATTATTTCTTTGCAGCGGTAAAGGAAAAGTGTGGTTGTATAGTGCATGTGTCCTGAAATGTGTGCTCAGTTGTGGGATTGTGGTTTGTCTTTGGTCGCGCTGTATATTTTTGAAGTGGAATTGAGGCCAGTGGTATATATTTTGTCTCGTGTGTATTCAGATTTATGTGGAATGGATTTGAGAAAATATGACAGATGGGAAATAGATGGATGGTTTTTTCCGTGCAGGTTGGCAGTTCTTTTACCTGCTAGTAGCTTAAATAATGGAAGCTGGGTGATGACCACGCATTAACACTTTCTGCTGCTCTGAGTGCTTCTCAAGAAGAGAGCAATTATTTCAAGATCTGCCAGTATTCAGAATCTAACTCCTGTTTCAGATTAATTTCAGTCACCCATTTTTACGTGGCAGACCGTTTGCAAAGATGCTCACTGCTAATCAAGACCTAATTCCTGACAGATTTGTACACATAACATCTCCTCCTCTTTTTGTAAATAGAACTGGAGTTTGATTTTTGGCAAACAACATGAGGTAGATCTGATAGAGTCTCTGCACCTGCAGGAGTTTGGGGGGACATGGCAGCATCCTTTTTTTTTTACATTTCATCTTGGCACCTCTTCCCAGAGGCTGAGGCAGCTCCCTGTCCTGGCAGTCTGCACTTTCTCTGAGGAGCAGCATCGCAGCACCCCATGTTTCGTGGTCCTGCCTGCACAGCTGCAGATGGCACGTGCAGGGCACACAGCAGCTGCTGGTTGAGCAAGATTAACACTGTTCATTGGGCACACGGTGCACCGTGAAACATCTCCAAAAAACCAGCAGAGTCGGAGAGAAACACAAAGTGGAGGTTCTGTGGATCCAGGACGGGTACATTTGTTGCCTGCAAGATGATGCAGTGTTGAAAGAGACGATGCTGACAAAGATGTCTCTTGCTCCCCGCGTGCTTCCAGGATATTTGAGTTAAATTCTGCCAAGGAGGACTTTTCCTCCTGCAGGCTTGGTCTCTTCTGTGGGGCTGTTGGCAGTTATTAAAACGCAAAGCCCTTCTTGCCTACAAATCCATGTGCTTGATCTTTCCAGCCCAAATCCTACAAGTAACATGCACTTGTCCCCAGGGCAGCTTGCTCAAATAACCACAGCTCTGCCGGAAAAAGGGCCATTTGAGCCTTAGGGAATTGGGAGGAGAGACTGAATTATTCCCAGCATCCAAAGACCAAGAGGTTCCTTCTTCTTCAGCAAATGTTTTCAGTTCCCACTTGGTGAATTATTGCTAGGGATTTTTTTTTTCCCCTTCAGTATTTCCATGAATGTGGTTGAGGCTCTGATCCAGGAAATGGGGGGAAAAAAACCCTCTGAAAAATGTATCGCACCATTTCAAAACTCAAGTGGAATTAATTAAATCCAAATTTCAACAGTGTGTCCAAAGTTGAGCTGGGCTCAAGACACACTTCAGAAGGTTTGATTTCAAAACAATCCCTTTGCGCACATGCACATAATTTAGGGAGGTTTCTGTGCATCCAGTGCAAGGCAGGAACAGGGAGCTGCTGGGTACCTGAGCTGGGAGAGAAAAGGCAGTATTTGCAGGCCATCCGGAAAAAAACCCTTTTTCTGCCTGATTCAGTTTATCCTAATCCTCTGCTCAGCAAGCTGCAGGCTGGAAAAAGAGTCAGGAAATAATGCTGTGGGAAGGAGAGCCAAGCCATTTGAAATGGAGATGCTGTGGCTGGTACACTCACAGTTCTGCTTGCTGGAGAAGTAAAAAGAAGTAAAAAGAAGTAAAAATAGCTAAAGAACAGTAGAGAAAGTGTCAAGGACATCAGGCTTGGGCTGAAGCAAAAGGGTTTGGTAATGAAAATGTTTCTGAAGGGTGGGGGATGCAGGACTTTTCCCAGCTCCACCCCTGAAGGGGGGTTACCTTGGGGGGCCTGAGTGCTTCCATCCTTTTATCTATTAAATTAAGATAATGTAATTTACTGCCCCAGGGAAAACATGGTGGATTTTTAAAAACAGTGCTAGTAGGCTGGAGCTTTCTCAGATGTTTTTTTCAAAGCCTAAATGCCAAATTCTTTCCTCATTTTCAAGCATGTGTCCCAGCTAGCTGTAAGAGAGTTACACATGGGTCAGTGAGGAGGAGAACTGGCTGTTTAAAGTAGTATTTAACAAATTCTTGCTGTCATGCCTGTTCCCTGGTTTTTCACTCATTGTGGAGGAAACCAGTATTTCTCATTTGCTCTTGCCTTGTAGTGGTGACCTGGGAGAAAGTTGAGGGGGAGCTCTCCTGCATGAAAGATCAATTGTGCCTCTTTAGTCTCTGCAAATGGGGAGATTTTTTGCATTTAGAGCCTGAAAATGAGGGCGGTTCTACCTCATTTCTGCCAAGCAGCCACACGTGTTGTCAATATTTTTCCTGCAGATCTTCTGCCTGGGCAGGGGTGATGTGGGTAAATGTTCTGATGTGGCTGTATTTCTGTGGAAATATATATATATTCACACATATATGTGTCTGTGTGTGTGGTTATACATTTCAGTGGAATTTCAGGTGCACTGAGAGTTGATGAATTCTGTTGCAGGTGAGAGCAGAAGCTTTTCTGTCAGCCACTCTTTGGCAGAAGGGAAACAGTAGATCTCTGCTGTGCAATGAGTTTTACAGACTTTAAACTTCATCGCTTCAAGAACAGTTACCTGTAAGTGTCAGTCAGGACTACCCATTGCTGCATAGCTGCAGGTGTACTTTGAAATACAGTGGGTATTTTGGATGGGGATTACATTGCCTGAGCAGGCTGAGAATCCCAGAGTCACGCCTGAACCCTGGAATGAAAGCAGCTGAATTCAGGGCTCTGACAGGTCTGGGAATCTATCTCGTTGAACTCCACAGCAGCTAGACCTGCTGGTACAACAGGGATATTGAAGGATGAGATGAGTACAGTGGTTTCGAAGACCTCCCAGCCAGATGTTACCCCTGCTGTATTGCATATGGCTTTCTTCAGGCCCACAGTTAACACTGAAACCTGAGCCAGCTGATAACAAGGGCAGGCGAGCGCCAGCTGGGTCTGTGTGGCATTACCCATCCACCTTTTCCTGGCAGCTCCAACGCTGGAAGCGCGTTAACGGTGTGGTTCAGTGGAAGCTCAGGAGCTCCACCATTACAAGGGCCACGCAAGCACTTGTCCCTTTGAAATGGCCACTGGCAGCCTGTGTGATGCTGCAGGTCTTTAGTGGGTAAATGGCATATCAGAAATCCATTTCCTCCTGCTTCCTTCTGCGTTGCATCAGCAGCGCTGGCAGTCACATTGCCTGATACCTCATGGCAGCAGCACGACCTGAAACAGCACAATGAAATTGCCTAGACGCTTCTTTTCCAAGCTGAAAAATCCCTTTTTTTTCCTATCTCCTTTTTCCTATCAATCTGTCAGGGAGCTTTGTTTTCACAGTGTGGACTTGTCTGTGGAGCTGGAACCTGAAGTACCCTGGTGCACTGACCTGGCAGCATTCAGACCCAAATCCTGCCCAGGGTGCAAGTCTGCCAGCTCAGCCAGTGCCATCAGCCAGGGGAGAGGGAACAGAGAGCTTTTGCCATGGGGAGGGCTGTGCAGATTGCTGCCAGGCCAATGGAGTAGAGCAAGACATTTGCTTGGCTTTTCTCTTCTTTTTTCTGTGCATCTCAGCAGTGCTGAAAGGGCTCAACATGTCCTAGACAACCCTGAGCCTCTTATCCACAGCCCCTCTGCAGCTGGGTTTGCTGAGGGCACAATTCCTCATGCTCTCAAACCATGGTCTCCCACTGTCCTTCCCTTTTGAGCTTTGTCATTTCCTTTCTCATACCTGCAGGAGAACATGTGCTGGTATTGCCTCAGGAGCAGAGGTAATATCAGCTATTGCTCTCCCCACCATGTCCCCTGGCACTCTCCTGTCCCTGCTTTTTGCCACTACCTGCTGGACCTCCTACTTTTCAGTTTGCTGAGGCCTCTTCTCTTAGTGGGCCCATGGGTGTCCTCTACCCCTTTGTCCATGTCCCCCGCAGCCTGTTTCCTTGCAGGTTTTTCATGTCTTTCAGAGGTAAAAAGGAAAGGGAGGAAATTATATAAGTATAAAAACACAATAGTTTCATATTCCTGTGTGACTGCTGCCGGGATGCTTTCACATGTGGCAAACATACCCAGACAATTAATCTTGTGCACCCACAGGGCGTAACTGTAAAACAGTGCATGACAGATAAAGATGTATCTTCCTTCCCTATTGTGCTGTGTTTGGGCGATTTTTTGAAACCTCTGCTTTTTCTGTGTCAGGGCCAGTTACCCCATCTGGACCCCCAGGCATATTCCAGTTGATATGATAAAAGCAGATCCTATATGTCTTATTAAAATTACATATTAGGGAACGCACTAATTTTTCCCTTCTGTTCTTTCTTTTTTTTTTTTTTTGGAATAGAGATGTAGCCAAAATCAGAAGCAACTCACAGCCACGGAAGAAGGGTGGGGAGAGAACTGGCTCACAGCACACTGGCTCTAGCAGGGCCTAAGCTGAAGTGGTTCAGGCCGCGTGTCGCAGGCGGTGTGAGCGAGCAGGTAACAGCCAGCCCATCTGAGAGTGCTGTCCAGAGCAAGAACTGCTGGCCCATTTCGGTGGGTACAGTGACAAACAGGTCCTGCTTTCCTGAGTGTCCTTGTGCCGGGCTGGAGCACTCTGGGAAACTCAGATCATGAGCACATGCTGCTGCTTCTTCGGGTGCTGGGGGCAGGAAGCCTCCAAGCACAGGAGCAGTGACTGCTCATTCGTGTCTCTTCTGTCTGAGCTGATGAGTTCACAGCGCTGCTCCCCTGCAGTTCTGGAATCTTGTTGTGCTGTCATCTCTGCCGTTCTTTGTGCGTCTCGGAGTTTTCTGCATTCTTCCCAGTATATCCTCAATATCTCTGCATTATAAGCACTTACTCTATCCAGGCTTGCTATTTACGTGGACGGGGTTTGGTTTCTATGCAGAAGGCCCTGTGGACATTAATCCTTTGGGGACTCCAAGAGGACATACTAGATGGTCAATCTAATTTGAAACCGACTTTGGGATCAGCTCCTTGTGCCACTTACAGACCTGTGTCTCCCAGGGAATGAGAGCTGTGGGCAAAGGGAAGGAGCACCACAAGGGGCTGGGGTTTGTTTAACGTGTCTGGCCACGTTGGATGAGCTTGTGCCCAGTGCAATCCATGTAAAAGCACCATCCCGCAGCATCCGATTCTTTCTCACGCGCTGATCCAGGGTGTTCCAGACCCACCTCTCTGGGAAAGAGCCAGCCTGAGAGAAAAGACCTCAGCAGGCAGCAAGGATCCAGGCAACAGGCACTGCTGCTTATGCAATAGGCAAACATTGTAGTAAATAACATGTGTGGCTTTGTTATTAAGCTTGATCTTGTTAGGGGGGCAATAAATGTTCTCTGTGATCATTTTTCATGTAGAATATCAACACAGGATAAAATTGTGGCTCTGGCTTTGCTCTTCCTGCTCATTAGAGCTCCATGCTGCTTCATGCCATGGCCTCAATCTGTTGCTGTTTGCCTTGACAGCTGCATGTCCCCAATTTCCTTCAGACTCATTTTGCACATGATAATGCTGGCAGTTCCTGGGTTTTTCATGTCCCTTCCCCCCACCCCTTCTCACTTTTACAAAACCAACTTAGCAGCAAATTGTGCTTAATTTAAAAGGGATGGTTTGGGCAAGATACCTGTTTGCTGGAAACCAAAATCAGGGACATCTGGCATTCATTGACTTTTAAAGGCAAAGGAATGACACAACTAAAATGCAGATACAGAGGATTTCCAGCTACTTTGGGGGGGATGTTGTTTTAGTAAATTGAACTCAGATAATTTGTTCTACTTGCTCCTAGCCGTTGCTCTGGGTATGACTGGGCTGGACCACTTGTTTAACTGTATACCACTAAAAAACTAGCATTGCCTTACAAAATGCTTTGGGGGTTTTTTGGGTTGCTTTTTTTTTTTTGAGTCCATCTGCCTTTATACTCTCTGCACAGGATGGCTGCTTTAGGGCCTGAAGACACTTCTAGAGCCATCTCTCGAGTCACCAAACTCCATTTTTCTAGCAGAAAAAGCTTTTGTATCATATCCAGAGCCAGGTACCTACGCTGTGCCTGGGGGGAACTTGAGCTGGCGACACTCCAGCCTCACTTCAAATTTCTAGGCTGATTTACAACGGAGGGGCCAGAGAATCACTTGGTTTGATTTGCTGGACATACAGGTGGGAGTGAGAGATGCTTCCCAGAGCTGGCCAGGTCCTGTGATGCAGAGGAGCTGAGTGGTGCCCTGGTAGCCTGGAGCTGGGAGGCAGCTGAAGCAATCCCATCTAATCAGTAGCTATATAACAAAAACCAGCCCGTTCTAACACTACAAAACAGTAGAGCTTTATTTGAACTTGAAGAGAATAAATGAGTCTTTGGCATTATGTGGGGAGAGGAGACTGCTCCTTGCTGCCAGCAGTGCATACTTTCTAATTCAAGAAGGAGCAGCAAGGCAGATCCCATAGACAGCATCAGGCATGAACCCAAAAAAATCCTGGCTTTGCCCATGGAGAGAGTGAGAAGTTGGATCCTCTAGAACAGAGGCTACTTTATGAGGAGTCAGAAACTGGGCCACACACAAACTGGGATGTGAGGGTAGCAGGGCACTGCTCTGTTTTTGCTGAGGGATCCCCAGGCAGGTCAGCCTGGGCCATAAAGCCTCTATCCCAACAGATTGCTCTGCACTGCCTCCCTCATCTCTGCATGACTGGTTTCGTGTCAGCTGCTTCAGACTCCCCACATCTCCCCACTGCTGGCAGTGGTGGAGTCTGGATCAGTATGAAACCAGGATTTTATGAAGGGCAGAAATATAACTCTCCCCACATTTCACTCACTTCCCTATTTGTCATTTCTGGCTGAACCCTTCACTCCTGCTGGATCTTCCCCTGGGAAGTGATTGAAAGAACCTCAGTAGTTTAATCCAAATTGCCCTCCAGTTCCCTGGTGATGCAATTAATTGAAAGCAGGGTTTTTACATCTCTGTTCTCCTTAAAAGTATCCCCTGACCATCAGGCTCTCCTGCTATGAGATCTAAGCGTCACTGTGCTGGCAGCCACATCCAGTATGAGCCTGGATTTCTAGGGGGATAATCCAGGAAGACATCAGGTCCCCCGGTGTGGCAGCCCCAGCCACAATCAGCCTCTCTCAGCTCTGGGCTATTGCAGTTCAGCATCAGGAGTAGTTTCTCCCAGCATGGAAGCTTGCAGCAGCAAACTTAAACCTTTTTCCCTGTAGTAATCTGCAGTGGGAGAGGCCTCCAGTGCCTCCCCATGATGGATTTTCTTTTGAGAATTTCTATGAATCTGCTCTCCTTGCCACAGAATTAATCGCACTTAGAGACAGAAAAGAGTCGTGCCTTTGCTCGAGAGAATGCACTGAAATGAAGTAAATTCCATGTGAAAATATAATGTCTGATACAGGCAAACTCTGAGGAGACAAAACTTGAATGAGCTAAATTCTGAGAGCTGGGTGAAGTAGGCAGAGCCTGGGATGAGAGTGAGCAAGGCTGTGGAACAGTGTGCCTCAGTTTGCCTGTTTGACAGATGAGTGAGAGGAGAACAAAGACTGGCCAGTTCAGGGCTCTGATTCCTATCCCCTGTGAGAATTAGTTGTGGACAGGATAGGGAGAGGTTTAAGAATTTGGCCTTAAGTTCTGACCCCCAGTTCCTCCTGCCCACACGACCCTCGGCGGTGAGAGCAGACTGTGGCACACAATTTGCAGGTGGACTCTGAGCCAAGGCTGAGTCCCAGTTTGGCTGCTCTTCCTCACGAAGGGGAAGGCATGTTTTGGTTTTCCTGGGCTGTCTGCAGAGCCTCTCTCTCTCCAGTCTGGGACAGGTGCCAGCCACTTCCAGTGCCTTTTCCCAGCGAGTTTAATAACTCTACTTCCTTCATCCTGTCTTGAGCTCTCAAAATAGCATCCTCAGGTATGACATGGCATACTCTATTGCCCTGCTGTCTGCTGCAGACAGTGTCCTCTTTCTTTCTGCTTCTCCCTGCCTCAGTCTCTACACACTCCTTGGGATTGGCATCCTTCGTCCTATCGGAGATGCCAGAGGGACCTGGGGATTAGAGGAGGCAACTCTTGCTGAGAGCACTGGAGTGTGCTACAGAGCTCTGATTTCCACAGCACTGGGATGTGTTCTGGCATATCCAGGACCGTCTTAATTTGATTTAGCTACCACACTTGCTTTGACATTGGAGCACAGCACATCCCACAACAGCTGGGTTTTGCCTGAGGTGGGAGACCCCATCATTTTAGGCCCCCTGGAAACGGTGGGTTTGTGCAGACTGTGAAGCAGCGATCGCAAACCTTCCTTTTCCATTTGACTGCTGACTCTTAGCAAAGCCAGAACTCCTGAGCCTGGGTTCATTAGCCCATTGGAACGGTGCTTCCTTGGCTCCCGACTTCCCTCCAAGGCTCTGGCAGCCAGACGCCAGCTCTGCTGCCAAGCTAAGCCTTGCCATGCTGTGTGATGGGCCAGGCTGCTCGGCACACGGCCAGGAGTGGGCCTGTTCTCACTCGGCTATCGGGCAGCCCTGCAGACACGCTGCTCATGCCAACCTCCATCCTACAGACTTCCACACAGGCTCGTATTTCCTCTAGGGCTGCCTCGTCCTTTCATCCACACCTTACGAGGAGAGGCAAACCCGTGTTTGCCCCATCCTTCCCTTCCAGAAAGCTGTGTCTGGACTGCTGATGCCCTATAGAGAGTTAAATGACCCCTTGAAGGGACTGACTGCCATGTGAACAACCTGGCCCAGCCACTGCAGAGCTCATTTGGCTGGTTTGGCCTCTTGCAGGCTCTCTAAAAGACATCTCCCCCTCCCTGCTTTGTGCTCCTGCCAAGTGAGCTGTGCTGTGCTGCGTCCCTGATCTTTTCTGACATTAATTACCCTTTCCTGGCTCAGACTGCCCTGTTTGTGGCCAGGAAACCAAACTCACTTGCGCCTGGAAGCAAAGCAGCAGGGAAGAGAGAGTGTCTGCTTCCTTGGATGGCCAACTGGAATAAGCAGGTGTCTCTGAGCTCTTCCTACCCCAGGGAGAGCTGATAGAAGGCTTTGCCCAGTGCAGCCCAGGCTGGATCCAGCCAAGTGCTGAGCACCTGCTCTGCCTGCTGGAGTCTCTGGGAGTGAGGGTAATGGGCCAGCTCTGAATGTGTGCCCAGCATCTTCAGAAAGGCACCAAACAGACCAGCACAAGCGCCGTGAGAAACAGCAGGAGGAGTAAACCCTGGAGGCAGCCCATCTCCTTTCACAGGTGACTTTTTAGGCCACTTATTTCAAAGTTGTTTTCTTTCACTTCGCCTGGGTGCCCATGGCTTTCTCCCTGTCACCTCTGAGCAGCCCCTACTGCTGCAAGTGATACCAGGGGGGAGACAAATGGGGTCCCAGCTCCTCGTGTCATGCAGCCTGTGGCAGCGTGACAACCCAAGCATGGATGCTTTTCTAAAAACACCGCTGAAGACTTTCCTGGCGCCAGCCACATGCTCAGTGCCACCCACTTTCCCAGAGTGGCAGTGTGCCTGTGCAGGCCAGAGCTTTGCTGGCAGAATTGAACGCTCTGAGCTTCTGCTGAGGGAGTTGCAGATCTGCTGCTGGGCTTTTGGAGACTGCCACCAGCCTAAATCAGGAGCAAGAGGCTAAGTCAGAGAAAAGTAAACATGGATATTGTGTTGTTCCTGACACTTCTACGGTGCTCTGAAGTTCCCGTCACACACCCAAGTGAACCAGCAGCACTTGGAGAGTTTAACTGGCAACTCCCCAGTTACAAATTCATAGTCCGTATTAACTCCTGTGCTATAAACGGACAGGAAAATCCATACTTTCCTTGAAAAGAGCAGCAGCGTTTCTCAAAAGGAGCCTGTGTGTGTTTGCCACATCTTTGAGCCCGCATCCAACATAAAGGGACCCACGAGGCAGAGTTATTTCTAAAATACAGCACCATCTAGTGCTGTACTGCAGCAGGTCACCCACCTCGTGTCCCCACCTCGGCACCCACAGCACTGGGGTCCTCTGCTCGCTTTCCCTCCCCAGCACGAGACTCTCTGCCTTTTGGAGTGGGCTTTGGTGTGTCAGATGGCACTGGGTTGTCTGAGGGCTGCTTCACCAAGTCTCTTTGTGCCTCTGTGTACTTGCAGCGTTCCAGCAGCCTCTTGCATAATTCATGGAGAAATTCTGTTAAAACTTCATCCAAACCCCAAATCGTATGTGAAATGCAGCTGGAAACCATCTTTGTAGATTCGAGCCACTGCAAACATCCCTTCCCCCTGCTCTACCACACCTTGTATTCCTGTGTGTTAAAGCCAGGCAAAAATTTCTAGTTGTGCAGAAATCCTGGGGCTGAGTGACACAAATACAGCTGTTTTTCTGGGCAGTGGCTGTATCCCTGTGCTCCGCAGAACCATAGAGGGTGAAGTGCTGTTGCTGAGGGTCCAGGAGGGGTAAGAAGGATATTATCTGCAAGTTAAAATTCCACAAGTTTAAAGCCTTGTGTTTGCACTTGGAAAATAAACTTCGCAAGGGTTGAAAACTGCCGATCTGAAGTGTCTGTGGGATAAAAGTGGGATTAAAAGGGATTAAAAATGCTGCAAACATCATTTGCTAGGCGTAGAAGTTGTTTGGCCAAAAGCAGAGCTGGCTGATTATTATGCAGTTAATTTTACGTATGTTCCCACCACCCCCATCATAAACAATCTGAAATTGCTTGGCTTTTTCCTATACATAAAATTCAAGGGTTCAGATTAAAACCAAATTCCCTTCAAGTTCTATCCAGGATTCTTGTGTGCGGTTAAGCTGCGTAACATGGCACTGAGAGCTCCTGTAAATTAGAGCGATCTTTACATCAAAGCAACTTTACACTCCCCTCCCCTTCCAAACCCAGGCACTTATGAGGTAAAACCCTTGAGCTGTAGCAGCATGGAAGGAGAAACGGGTAGGCCAGGAAATGCTTGCAGCGGTGCTGTGTGATTGACTCTTGCTGTACAGACAGGTTTCCTCCTGCTTTTCCAGGGAGAAGGAATGTTGTATGAGGAAAGCGTTGTCTGGCGATAGCTGTGGCTGATGTAACTACGGGTAGGGGTTGGGATGGAAAAAGTTTGTTCTGTGGAAACCAATCCCACAATGGGGGAGGATGCCTGAGAAACTCGTTTCTTTCACAAGCAAGTGCGTGATACCTTTTCCCACATTTATTTGACCGTTTAACCCCAAGGACAACATATTGTTTCTTTGCATCAGGCTTTGTTGTTTTCACTTTCCCAGAGGATGCAGCCAACATCAGCACGAAGGTGTGAGAATTTGGAAGCAGAACTGCTCGCTGTGTGCATAAGGGGACAATTTCCTTGTGGCACCAACAGAATCTAAACTGCAAAGTTTCTATTTCGGAGCCAGCCCCAATGGCAGTAAAAATTAAATTGTCTTTTTCAATCCTTTTGTTTATGGAAGCCCAAAAGCCAGCAGTGCAGGAACTTGCTTTCCACGGCTCGCAGCAAAGGCAGGGTTGCAGGATTGTGGTGGACCGGTTCTCAGACACAGCTGTGCTGAGACTCCAGGAGGTTCTGCTTTTGGAGAGCTGTTTGTTGGATGAGAAGGGGTGGGAATCCTATCTTTCCTCCTTTTGGAGAGCCAGGCCACAGTCAAGGACGGTGCAGCCTTGGAAATCCAGCTGGCCAAAGCATCTTGCTGCTCAGCCATCAGGAAACACGTTTCGTAGGTGCTGTGGCACATCTCTTTGCCCTTACCCCCACATGTCAGATGGGCCTCTCTTGCTGATTTTTTGCACAAACCGGAGCTGCTGCCTCGCGCTGGAGCCCACTGGATCTGTGTCCCATAAATGCAGTGTCTGCCCAGCAACATCCTGCCCTGAAGGAGAGAAGTTCCTAGACCCTGCCAAGAATCGACATCAAGAACATGTCCCACAGAGACAAGGCCACACAGCAGCTTCCATGTGTCAGCATTCCCACTGAGTCCTGCCAACAAGCAGCCCCAATTCGGCTGCTCACACACACAGAGTTGTGGTAAGCTAATATTCAAATAAAAACATTGGAAAATTCACCTTTATGTACCTCTCCTTGGCACTGTCTCGGCCTTTCCTGGGTCAGTGTGGGACTATCACCTCTGTTTGCTTCTAGACCTTTTATTTTTCCCTTTGCCAACCTAATTCTGAGCGTCCCAGCTGAGAGAGTTTTCCATTTCCTTCATTTGCTAGGCAACCAAGTGTCTGTACATTTCCATAGGGGTCCGTAAACATCTCATGGTACATTCTTCTAATTAGAAAACAATGTCTGTAGTTGTGTTTACTTTGCTATGCTTATTAGGAAGAAAATGCTGGGCTGGTTTTGTGTTATGTGCAACCTGAGATTGTACGTTTGTGTGCTGTTCAGAGGAGTATTTAATTGGTTTTTAAGAAATGTATCTTGGGGGTTTCTTGGTTTCTGAATCAACACAGACAGAGAGTTTACAGCTAGTTATTGTATGAAATTACAGATCACATGTTCCTGTGAACTTTCCCTAAGTTTATTCGACTCAAAAAATGCAAGTTGAGTTAAGAAGGAAAAATTTCATGGCTTCAGCAACGAGCCACCTCCTTCCTTGGGAGGCACTACTTGTGATCAGGGAGTAAGTTTCAGGGCAGTTGGGCAGAAGTAGTAACAAATATCTCAAGGTTAATATCCGTACAAAGGGGAATCAGAGGTTTCCCACACTTCTAGGGAGATTCATAGTGTTCTAGGAACTTACAGCAGGAATCCATGAGTTCATCAGCTCTGATCCTCCATAAAATGCAGGCTGTAGTAATCAAAATCAATTTGAAATTAATGTCTTTTGACCTGAATATGTGTTTGAGAAAAGAGTCCAGTCTGCGTCAGAGGTTGCCAGTAGTGAAAAGTTGATTGCTACCTTAGAAATTGTTCCATTTATTAGAAATGTTCACTTTATTGCTACTCTAAATTCTCACTTCAACCCCCATCCAACAAATCTATGTTTTGTCTACCAGAATGAAAAGTCTTTGATCAGCTTTTTTCCCAATATTTCTGCTTCAACAGAATGCGAGATCACTCCGTAACAAGAAGAATAAATTGCAGTACTGGATGCTTCTGCTTGAAACCTATTTTGTAACCTTTTAATTCAATTCATGGCTCTTGTCTGGACCTTTTCCAGTCTATCCATGTCCTGTGAATGGTGAACCCAAGCACTGTGAAATGCATCAATACCAAGTGCAAGGGTGGGGGAATCGCTCTTTGGTACCGACGACGTTACAACACCGAGTCACAGCAATGTTGCTGGGAAGGACCAATTTTTGGAGACCTTACAGAGTGAGGCAGGTTCTGACTCCCTTTGACAGTCTGGACCTGGCCTCGTTCTTTATGAGCCAGCCTCACAGATGGCCAGAGGCTGCAGTGTGGAGGTCCCCAGAAGTCCCCTTTTGGGAGTCACTACGGGCACAGCCACACGGTGCAGTGCCCCTGTGCCCGCCCGTGACAGAGAGAGCCCAATTCCATGCTAACCCTTAAGCAAACAGTGCCCTGACCTCCCAGTTAGCAGAGCAGCCCTTCTTGCTTATTTTATTCCCGGCGTTTGAGCTGCAGCACATTCCAGTTGGGTAAAAAGGCTTCGCTGTCTGGAGCATGCCGGAGTCAGGTGGTGAGCATTCCAAGAGCCAGACAGGATACTGTGCTTCCTGTGAGAGTAAACACTGAAAGTCATGCAAAGCATCTTTCATTCTGGCCGGGCCTCAGCAGCCAGTACAGCCGCTGGAAAGGAAGGGACTTCACAGAGACAGAGAGGTTATTCTCGTCTGGCCTAGAGGCTACCTGGACTTTTAATCACATTTGAAACCCTGTGTGTTTAAAGGCTGCTCAGTTTGTTGGCAGAATGTACTCCCAAATTTCCCCGTCCCCACCGCCTCCATCTGCTGGGAGCTCGCAGCCTCACTCGGGGAGCTGCTGTGCAGGAACTCAACCAGCATGGATGCTCTGCACCTCCTCAGTTTCTATCCAAGACAACACCATGGGATAACTGAAGGAGCTCTTGGACATATCCCAAGTCTGTTCCAACATAAACCAAGAGAGAAATGTACTACTGGAGAACAGTTCAGGTTTGCCTGAAGTAATTTCACCTCTGGGCAGCCTCTCTTAAGAGCTCTGAGCATTGTTACTGCCAGGAGAGTGACACTGGCTTTGTCCTGTTTTAAAAGAAGTTCAGAAGTCATCAAGAGAACATCTAAAAGTTTCATCAAGCTTCATACAGAGCAGAGGCAGAGCTTCATTGGCAGAAACTCCCTGATCTATTAAGCCCTCTTCAGCATTCACAGAAAAATCTAGATTCCTCCCCGAAACTTCATGGAAACCACTTGTTAGGCGTTCAAGACACCTCCCCATGTGGTGTGGTTGTTGATATATGAACAGCCTGGAACAGATGTCGATGGCATCCTCACTGCTGCATTTTAGAAGCTGCTTCACTCTCAGTCCCAAGGCCAACACGAATTCCAGACTGTCACAGTGAGGATGAGCACAGGGAAGCCACTGGGATCACAGTAGCCAGCAGGTTCTGCAGCAGATGGCTCTAACCTTTCATCATAATGTTCAGGTGTTGTATTTTGGGCTGTTTGGGAGCCTCCCACTGGAGTGGGCTGGAAGGAAATCAAGCCCTGTCCAGGCATGTTTGAGCTGTGTTTCAGGAAGTCCTTTAATTTCCATTAAAAAGTGCAGTTGGAAATCTGGCCCTTGACTCTTGTCTGTCTTTATTCCTCATCTGTAAATAGAAATGGCAGCACAGTCTGGCTCGGGGGGATATCTGAGGAGACAAATATCACCACCATGCAGGAGCAGCTCAGTCACAAGAGCACGTGAATCCCAGTGTCCACAGCCAGGTCCCGACAGGATTTTTTTCATCACCTTGTGGAAGGAACGTTTCAGTTTTCTGACAATCAATAAAAATGAGATTATATTCTTCAAAAAGCTTTGCCTTTCATACTGATATCTACAAAGCTCATGGTGTTCAAACAGATTTTCCCAAGCTGGTCTAGTGTATGTGTTTTCCTAATGGAGAATTCAATATTTTCATTTTTGCTTGCAAAACTGTCTCTATATCAAGCTTTGTTTTGATTTTTATAGGCTCAAACTATTTTTAGGGTTATGTTATTCATTGAGGCTTAAAGCCAGCAGAGTCATCTTGGTAAGTCAGACTTTATGGCTATTTTCATGAGATCAGATGTAACATCAGTCCAGGCTTTTGGAAGGAAACTGCCTTCGGAGCTGCCAGGTAATTTGTGAGAAGATACTGCAAGAATATTCTCTTCCTATTGTGCATTTTTCACTAACAAAACTGAAGTGTGTTCTAATACTTTAATGTCTGGAAGGGTTTTAATATCTCTTTCCTCTTGCCTAGAAACATTTTAAGTAAATAGCCAGATATGGTACCTTTTTAACAGAACAGACAATAGCATAAAAACAGTGTGATTTTATTTCTTTTTAGTGTTTCCAGCTGATCTATTGATCTGTACTTCAACAATTGCTTTATTTATTGACCATGCAGTATTTTTAAAGAATTTTACTGCTTCTACAGCATAAGCAGAGCTCTTTGGAGAAAAGAAGGCTTGGTGGGAATGTTTTGAGGCTTGTGTCCTGCAGTGTTCTCTGTCTACTGAGGTTTTCATCGTAAATCCTGGCGATGTAATTCCATTTCCTAGAAATGTTCTTTTGCTGATTCCAGATTTTTTTCACCAACATCAGTTGTCTGCAGTATCCCAGTGAGAAGTGTATTAACATGGGAGAGCTTCAGCACGGGAAAACGAGGTGCTGGAGGGGGGCTCTGTCACAGACTCTGTAAGGCATCCATGAACCCAAATTTCCCTGAAGTGATTCCTCCAGGGAGAAGCCATCCTAAATGGGTCAGTTCTAGCACCGTGGGTTCTGGGTTGTTTCCTTTTGCAATACTCCGTTTTCCAGGCTCTCCCACCTTTTTTTTTGCCCAGGCGGTCGGCTTGCAGTGGTGGTCCCAAACTGGTGTCTGAGCCAGTGGTGAGGTAGGAGATGGGGCGTGCACCCCTGTGAAACACCAACTGCTGGGACACGCCCTCTTCCCTGATTTCTTGTCTTGGCAAACCCCTCACTTCACATACCCGACCATTCCTTGCAGGTTGTTTCATTCTCCAGCTTTGCCCTAATGTTCTTTCTGTGCGAAGTTGAGCTGAAGATCTGGAGAAGAGCTTCAGAGTCCTGTGTGATTAACTGTGCCAGCAGCAATTGCTATGGCCTGCAGTGGGTTCTCACCTCTGTCCCAAAAAAGCGAAGCTGTTTTTCCTTCAGAACCTCTCACATTACTCCAAATAGCCACATCCTTTCAAAACATGCTCCTGTGCTCTTCGTCCTCTCCTCTGGAAACCACTGAAATCCATCCTTCTCCTGTTGAGGGACAAACAAGGCATGTAATCAAGTATTTGTAGAAACAGTAATAAATTCTCAACAGCTTCTGAATCTTATTCACTTGATACTTAATTGAATAAACCCCAAACTTCTAACTCTTGCAAAAACTCCCAGACTGGAAGCTTTAGAACTTTCTTATAAATTACAGTGCTGCTACAACACAGATTTATATTAATGTTTCTTTAATGCTTTAAAAAAAAAAAACCCTACCTGTCCTGAAATGAAACATGTGAAATTAATCTATTCCAATTCCTTTTGCATTATTCTCTTTCCAAGCTGGAAACCTAACTTATCTGCATCTGATCAAGTGCCAATAATGATAGTCTGTAAGCAAAAACTTACCCGAATTCCTGGCATGTTTTAGTTTCCAGATAACCAAGGACAGATTTCCAGGGTGTTTCTGTAACTGATTTTGTATTTGGTGTATATTTATAGGAAATGTGTCTCCTCGGAGAGAAGAGAGGGTGATGCAGGGTTTGGTTTTGCACCTGAGTCACTGGTGTTGGCACGTCCTTCCCAGTCACTCTCTTTCAGCTATGGGAAGATTATTGACAGGCCTGACAAGGACTGGACAAACGTTTTACCTGGATGCCAGGACATTCTGTGTCTTGGGCTTTTGCTGTTCCGTTCAGCCCTTCCCACAGTGGCCTGGATTCAGTCTGGCTGGGTGCTCTGTGCCACACGTCTTTGAGAGAGTGAATCACAGACTCCTTGAAGTCTCCAGCTAAGCCAGCAGAAGCACAGCTGTTTATACTTTTATCTTGCTGTTTTCTTTTTCTTTGGGGTCAATCTTAAAATGAAATTTGCCTTGAGAAGCAGAGGGTAATGTGGGAGCCTTTCTGGTTTTGCACTTACTGGAATAGGTACAATCATTCACATTTTGCCCAAAACTCACTTGAAATAGTTGAATATTTTCTAGACAGCTGCCATGTCTAATCACACTTATTTGTGTTTAAATTTTGACGTATGGTTCCCATTTCTGGGAAGCCTTCATGCTATTTAATGGATACAACATTATTTTAAAATTGTGGACACAAGCAGAAACCCTGCTTGACATTAGACTGATTCTGAAACAAGGTAACCCTATTTGGAGTTAATTATGACCGCTTGAGGGGAGCTGGCATAAGAAGCCCTGAGAATATTTACAGAATTGGGATGTTGGTCCAAGGAGCATTTATTGGGCTTGAAATAAGCCCTCATCTTTTTCTTTTTCTTTCTTTTTTCTTTGTTTTTTTCTTTTTTTTTTTTTTTTTTGTGTCAGTTTGAGAAGAACAAGTATAATTGAACTGGCAAAGCTCTCTCTGACATTGATTTTTACAACAACTTTACCTTTTAGACAAAGTCTCACATGTTATTGATTTGAAAATTCATTGTGAATGTTTTAAGGTCTGGTTTCTGTCTTCTCTGGGGAAGAGAAAGAGCAACACACAAAGCAGTACAGTGTAAGGTACAGGTCAGGAGCAGAACAGTACATGGGACATTTTCCTGTTTTCAAACCCAACATTCAGCTGTATGACTTTCCAGAGTTTGTTGTTCCTCTTGACTTATTTCTCTCTGCATCTGTGACAGTTACGACAGGGGCACAAGTCATCTCCAGACTCATTTATGTGTGTGCCCATGCCCACACAGAGCTCCACTCTTCAGATGTCAGAAAACTCTCTCAAGGGGGGGAAAAATAGCAAGACATTTTTGGAAAATATTCCCTTCCTTTTGGTTTTAATTAGTGGTGCTCAATTATGCTCAACAAAGGCACTGTGATTGTTTCAACAGAAAGACCCCACTGACTCTTTTGAGGGGTCTTGCACCAGAGGAAACCACATCTACAGGGCGGGCACATTTCCCTCATGTCTGAGAGCACTCAGCTGTTGGAGATGCATTTACACTTTGCCTTTCTAAAGTTTTTGTTGTCTCTGATGCCGTATTTCCCCTCTGGTTTTGTTTTCCCCAGGCAATGCTAAATGTCATAGGACAGATGCTGCTTAGGTAAGCATTAGGATATGGCTTGCCTGAATGCTATTCAGTAATTCCTGACTTTGAATCATTCCTTTTCTAAAGTAACGCTTCCCTATGCAGTGAATCACTTGTGACTCTCACCCTTGTGACCGGGACCCCAGGATGGACCAACTCAGAGACTCTGCAGCCTACACAGGCTTTCCTGAGTAGCACAGCCCTGTCTCGTGTTCCCATTGCCCCTCTGCTCATATTTGTGGTGTTTGAGGGCTGTGTTATGTTGCACGGGCAGCCAAGGGACAGTGCAATCAGAATGAGTCTTTGTGCTTTGGGGAGGTATGACATTCGGAGAGAATTTCTCCAGTACAGAGCAAGAATTGATCAGCACGTGTGGATCCTGGAACTGAAGGGGACATCTGGGCTCGAAGAAATCCTTTCAGGCTGTCCGTGTGCAAAGGCAATGCCATGCTACCTCCAGGCCTCGCAGAGCCCACACTGTGTGCTGGGTTTATACTCACATCCCGAGTTTATTCACGTTCTGGAAAGCTGCCCCAGGAATGTCTGCAATCTGGCATGTAGCATATTACAGCTGCATTGCTGAAAGAACCCTCCAGCCGGCAAATCCCAGCCCGTTCCTGCACAAAGGCTCCTCTCTGTAGCTGCGGGCTCAGCTGGGACTTGGCCTCCCTTGTGCAGATGTTTGCTTGCCCCGTGTCTCCATCCCAGCCGGGGCAGGATCTGCAGCCTGTGGGACTGTGGCTGTGCACACCCCACCCGCATCACCCGCGGCATCCTTTGGGGTGAAGGAAAGACCCAGCAGATGGGTAACTCCTCACAATCCTCCACGGGGATCCTTTCCTCTCCTCCTCAGACTCAGGTGGGGAATAGTTGACCTGGAGATGTGGTACCCAGCTCACAAAGCAGAATGAAGCCAAACCACATTTCCTTGGTGACTCTCAAGGAGGAACTGCTGCAGTGACCTGCCTCAGCTGTAGCATCCACAAGGAGTACAGAGGACAACAACAGAACAAGGCCTGGGAGGAAACAAAGGAAAACTGAGCAATGTGGCCTCCCTAATTCACTCATCTACCCAGATGTCCAGAGCTAACCTAAGTCCAGGGGTTGTTTTTTTCTTTTGTTTTTTTTAAGTTGAACAGCTCTTCTCATTAGGGACCAAGGTAATTAATTGCCTCAGCAAGGAATGGCATGCACTGCACCACATCGCTTGCAGAAGTTGCTGATGCCCAGAAGCAAAGATAATACTCCATTCCCTTTATTCTGCACCCTGAGAATTCACATCAGTAACAACCCATTAGATCTCAACACTGTTTCCAAGAAATGCGGCTAAAACAGCATTTCTTTGGAGGTAACAAAAATAAACATGACTCAAAAGAAAGCAATTTACCTAGGAAACTGAGAGCTCCAAACATCAGCATATCTCAGCTTTCTTGGGATTTTTTATTTTTATTCTGCATTTCTAAATGGCATGGATTCAGTCCCCGTAGATGAGCCGTGACGGCGCACATCTGGTTTTATGGTTAAGGAAATAGCTGATTGAATCGATACACTCGGCACAGCTGACTGGAGTAAATAAAAGAGGATTTGAAGGAAGCCTTGTTTTCCCCTGGATGGATGAGTCCATGTTCAATGCTGTTACAATTGCCCTGGAGTCCGTGAAGTGACACATTTGTTCATGAAATGAGCGTGCTTTGTCTCTGTCCATCATAACTTTGCTTTTGTGAGAATACAGCTCTTAGAAACTCTCAGTCGTGTTCTGCCCAACTTGCAGAGTCAGTGACAGAGGGAGGTGGCAGGCTGGGCCAGCAAAGTGGGACTGACCCATGAGGTAAATGGTTTCCATCACTGGACTCCATGATCACACCTAATGATTCTGTGTGGAGTAATTGTCAAACATGAGCTTTTTTATTCTCACAAGCCCACGGGAAAGGATAGGGGAAATTGTAGGGGAAAGCTGTGTGTCCAGAAGGGTAGCAGTGGGAGGCAGTGGGGGTTCAAACCTGGCAGCAAACCCTGACTCAGTGTAAATGAACTGCAAAACTCCGGTGGAGCCCCAGGGTTTTGGGGGCCACAGGCTCATGTTTCTCTGCTTCGACCTTTTGGGCACAATGCAACTGTAAAAGCATTGGAACAAAAAATCTCAGTCACCTTTTTTTAGCCATGGGGCAGCCAGAGAATAGCACCTGAAGAATTTGTGGGAATGCACGATGGACCCGACCTCTCAGGATGATCTCCTGGGTGGCCAAAGGCTACAAGCACCAGTTTACAGCTCCTTGTCTGCCAGATGTGTATGCGATTCCCACGGAGAAACTGGCTGGCTGTAACCCTTCCAACAACTTACCTTTAAGCTGATAATTGGGGCTAAGACACAGACCTTTTACAAATACCTCAGTTTTATTTGTTGCATTTGTTCTCCTTGTGCAGACCATACACAGAGACTTTCAGGCCCCTGTTTTCTCTTGAAGCCCATATTGACCACAGCTGGAAAGTTACCATCCTAGGAATGGTTTTTCCCAGGCAGTGGGAAAGTTATTTTCTTAGGCACCTCATTGTCACTTCATAATCTGAGGAACTACTTCAGAGCAGGATCTGTTAGCTTTATGACAAATCCCTTTATTTACATGGAGGGATGGCAGTTTTGGCTTTATCCTACTAAAACACTGTAAGGAACAGGCCTACAAACAAAAATGCTGGTGCAAGATTCATTCCAAGCTATCCCCAGGGCTGTTTATGTCCCAGATTTCACTGCTGCAGCCCAGATCACTTCCTAGAGATGCAAATTGCACCTTGGGTTTTATCTTCTCTCCTTTCTGCAGCCAGGTCACCCTCTCACTGTAAAGCACAAGCGAAGGCAAGGTAGGTGGTTTGTTTCTAACACCTGGGGACTGTTGGTGCTCTGCTGCCCTAAAGCAGCACAGATGGGGCTCGTTTACCTGAATTTGACCTCTCAAGAGAGGCCTCTTGACTCTCCTCTCCCGGGTAATTCTAGCGCAAAGCTGGAGGTGTCCTCCTACCCCAGGTAGGGCAGGGGCTTCCTTGTGTGGATAATTACACTCCTCTTACAAAGAGCACAGGAAGAAACACGGACACAGCTTGGTTTGGATGTGCGGTGAGTCTCTAGTTTCTGCCATGAAGAGCTTCTGCACTCGAAGTCTGACAGAGAAAGTGTCACCTGCCTGCCAGAGGCTCCACCGAGGGCTCGTGTCCTGCAGGTGCGAGGCAAAGGTGTCCTTGGGAGCTGAGCTCCTGCGTGGAAGGTACTTGGCTGTGTGTTCCTTGTTTGAAAACGGGTTGGAAGGGGAGTCTCTTCCTACGTATTGATTTTTAAGGACTGCAATTAGTAGCTGGAGGGTTGCTGAGTGTTTACAGGGTGATGGACACTAGCTGGAGGCCCAGTAGAAGAGGAGTTGGTGTCTTGTGGCTGGCTCTGGTAGGAGTCCCACTGGAACCTTGGTACTCATCAGGCTGGGCAGGCTTCTCTCAGCTCTGCCAGCCTGAAAGACTGAACTTACCCAGACTTCATCTCAGGGACTGTGAGAGAAGCAATTCATTCTTAAAGGAAATTAAAAACTCCAGAAATAATAGAGCTAACAAGAAAAGATGAGCCTAAACAATGGGTTGCCAGTCCTGTGAGGAGTCGGGACTGTACGAAAGTGTGCAGGTCGCTATAGGAAGACTGAGCTGTTGCCATTTATTAATACCTTCTTCTCCCTTAGCAGCTAACTTGGCTGTGGGATGAGAAATGTCTGGCAGGTTTACACCGTGGAGAGCAGCTCTTGCTTGGTAAGTGACCTGGGCACAGGAGAGGTGGTGGTGTCCTCACAGTGGCTGGCTTGGGGACCTTAGTCTTGCTCCCCTTCCTATGGCCTGCCTGCTGCTAAGCTTTCCCTCCGCATCCCTGCTCGGAGCGTTTGGCCCAGCATCAAGAGAATGTGTCTGCTCTTAATGGAAATTGTGTTTCTGAGTGACATGGAAGGAGTTTTCCA
>VYZQ01045750.1:0-18960 GCA_013400655.1 Mystacornis crossleyi | reverse complement strand
TTTGTCACAGAAGACGCCAGAGAGCTTGGCAGTTTGGTCCCAGGAGTCTGATCCAACCTGAACTCCTAGAAAAATCTGTAACTTCAGCAGGATTTTCTTATGGAGGATCCCTGATTAGAACACTCAGGCTACTTCAGCTTAGCCCTTGGTTGTAATGCAAATACACAGAGAAGTTGCAAGGAAAATATAAGTGCCACTGCCTTGGAAGATCTTTTTCCTTTCTGCCTAAAGATTTCTAAACGTACAACCTTGCCCTAATTGCTTACAAATTATTGGGTTACCACAAATGCTTGCACTTGGAGTCAGGAGATGCTGGTGGCTTTTTTTTGGTTATGATAACAAAGTGCATGTTCACAGCCACATCCTCTTCATAAAGGAACACAGTACATGGAAAACTCATATCTCTAGTTGTGCCAGAGACTCTGGGTTCTGCTGCTGTACCACAATGTATCTTAACAGTGTCATTCTCTCAGAAATAGCTTTATATTGCTGGTCCCTAAAACCCCCAAGGAAATCCTACCCTGCAGCCAGCACTAAGGGGTACAGAAATCCATCAGGATTTCAGTCCAGGGCATACCTGGGAAACACGAGCATGATGCAGTGTTCCCTGTGCCTGGCTTGTTCCTTGCAGCAGCCTCACTGAACTCTGTTAAAAAATACTCTCCATCATTACCACCAGCCTTCCCCTGCCCTTCTCATGTGCCCCCTTCTCTGCTGCCTGCAGTTGTAGCCCCAAAATGCAGCCAAGGGCCAGAATTGTTCCAGGAGTACAATGAGTTCCTGCATTGCTTTGGATGAGAGACGGTAGAGTGGTGCCACTATTTTTCCAAGTATTGAGAAGTTTTCAGCAAGCTCTGTCTGGTCGCTGTGGCGAGGTCAAAGCATTGGCAAAGACAAACTCCAAGATGTCTCGCACCATTTCTCAATGCCTGTGGTTGGTTGGTTGTCTTTTAAAGTGTCAGCTCTTCCTGCAGAATGGAAACAACAAGGTTTTGTCTAGGAAACATCCAAATGCCTTTTCAGTTTTGGCCTTTGTGAAACCTTTTGAAATCTTCCAGATGAAAAACAGAAAACTCCCTGGGATTGAGTATGTGTATTTGTTGGTACTTCACAACTGCTGAGGGCTAAAACGTACAAGGAAGCCCAGGAAACTGTGCTGGGAGGGTGCAGTGGTAGGTGAAGATGCTTTGAGCCCTCCCCTACTGCTCTCCAAAAGAAACTCGATGGCAAATTTGTCTTCCAAGCCACAAATGAGAAAATGCAGTGCTTCACGTTACCTATACTTTGTAGTAAGTTTACTGTAGTTGATCAGGTTAATTCATCTTGGCCCTGCTTCTTAGAATGCTCCCTGGTACATATTCTCAGAGGAAAAGCCACCTGTTTTTCCAGTCTGCTGCAATATCTGCATTTAAAAGAGGGGAGTATTGTATGGAGTCCTGCTCCTGTTCTGAACTGCCTCCCTGTACTGGGATGACAGTTTTGCCCTGTCCCAGTCAGTCTTTCATAGGTGCAGGAACTACGAGGAAATCGTTGGAGTGGCAACTTGGTGAGAGCTCTTCTACCATCCTAGGGCATTTCTGCACTGCTTTTGTCAGCAGTCACACTGATCTGCACTGAAAGCTGAGCGAGGGAGGATCCCAGGCCAGCTGGGCTGAAGGAGCTTCTGGTACCTGCAAGGCTGAAGCATGTGATGAACAAGGAGAGCACTGGATGAACTGGGTCTGAGCTTGTGCTTTAAAGGTTTTCTCACATAATAAAAGCTTTCAGGTCTGCTCAGAGGGGAGGACACTGCACCACTGGATTTGCTCCTAATACGTTCTGGCTTGGTCCTTTTGAAGGACAGCAAGAGAAAGTAATTTTGGGTGTCTCTTGGAGCATCTCTAGGACACATGGGGCTCCTTATCTAAGTGAAAGCAGGAGGTTGTCTGCTTAAAAATCTGTGTGTGTGACATGGTAATTACATTGGCCTGTGGCACTCCTGGGTTCTTTTATGAGCCCCAGGAATGGACAGCTCTGTGCCATGCAGGCCACTGGAGTCCAGTTGGTTGTGTCAGCAGCCTATCTCAAATAACAGCAAGAACAGATGACATTCCAGTGGAAACTCCTTTACTGGGAAATACTTCGGATTCCAGGTGTTTGGGATTTTCGTGCATATTTGTAAAGTTTAAATGTTCCTTTAGGAGTCGGTCAGCATAATTATCCATAGAAGATTTTTGGTTTTAAACTGTACTTGGTTTTCTGTGGATGCTGTGGTTGTTGTCCACACTAGAGCCTGGAAGTCCTGGCTGGTGACAGGAGGGACTGAACTTGCAGTGATTCACTCTCACAGTGCGCCGGCAGCAGTTTAAGTGATCTGTGTACTCCTATTAACCAAGTGACAGAGCCAGTATTTCTCTTCCCCCTCCTTCCATTTCAATCACAGCTTATTGCAGTGAAAAACTTGCTTGTTTTGTCCCTGAGCAGGCTGGGGGAAAGGGTTTCTGCTTCTGCTTGCTTAACTGGGAAAAGGGATTTTATGTGGCTCCCTGCACTTGCTGCCCTTATTACATGAATTATTCCTCTATAGATTTGAGAGCATCCTCTGAGCAGTGAGTCATAAGACACAGCAGACTTCCCTGGAGAGGCAGATGCAGACAGCCTTATCCAGAGCATCAGCTGTGCCTTTCTTCTCTTTTCACAGACAAAGCAAAGGCCCAAGAGGGCACCCTGCCTCTCTGCAAGCACAGAGCTTTGGCTTCTAAGATCAGCTATTTAAAGACATATCTGTTTTTCAATCTATTTGGATCAGATCTCATTTCTTTCTGCAGACCCTGCCCATTTCTGCCTTTAAAACCATCACTGTTACTCCACTGCATGACCTAAAACTTTACTGTCCATTTCAGGAGATACTTCTCTGTCTCCTTTGCCTGTCTAAATTACCAACACTCAACTTCTCCATGTGGTGGCTTTGGTAGGTGCTGTGACTCTGGCCTGGTGGCCTCTCAAGAGGTGCACAGTACAGAGCCTGAGGGCTGGAGAGCTCAGATATCCTTTCTCTTGGTTTAGCAGATTTGCCAGTGTACAGCAGCCAGACGTGGTTCCTCCCTGCACACAGACCCGGAGCATCAGCACAAACATCTCAGTAAATCCCAATCCTTGCACAGCATTTCAAAAGTGTCCTTAATGCCATGGGAAATTGGCCCTGTGTGTGTCCAGGAGGGGATGGTTCCCACATTCAGCCCCTGGCTTTGCTCACTTGCACTGGCTTCTGCACACTCTGATGGGTTTGAAAGGCTCCCCAGTGCCCTTCTCTCGTGCTGGGCAGATGGGAGGATCAGGAGAGACTGGTTCCTTTGAGGGGGAGAGCTGGAGTGCAAAATGAGCAGCCCCCGCCCCCCGACTGGCAGGACTTCATTCAGGAACACTTCTCTCGCCACAGGGGCTGGTCTGCTCTCTTCATCCACCCTCTGACACGATCCTATATCCAGGCACTTAAGAAGAAGAAAAAAGCAGCAAAACTGAAAGCTGCTATTTTTAAACTCTGCCCTTGGCTCTTTGCAGCACTCTGCTTTTCTCCCTGTGATTCAGTGTTCTTTTGAAAACTAGGCACCAGGGCCCTGTGGTTTCCTGGTACTTGGAACATAAAATCTCCTAATTCTTCTCTCACAGCAAGCTTCAGAGGCCAGGGAGTGATTGATATTTTCTATCGCTTCATTAATAGTCACGGCACAGTAGTTTCCTAATCTGTTTTTGCACTGCTTTTTATTTTGAATAATTTGTCTTTCCAATTTCCTCAGCCCTCCGTGTCGCACAAAGCGACTGCTGTGTGCTCCCCTCCTGCCTTTTAACTGCTGGGCTGAGACCTTCAGGAGCTGGGAATTTGGGGGTCCTGCCTCAAGGAGCTTCCCCATGTTTGTTTTAACAAGCTTGGCAAATAACCTGAGGGTATGTCCCAGAGTGATCAAAACCCTTGGGAAGGGAGAACTTCAGCCTAATTCCCAAGAGTCTCTGCTTACCTCCATCACTGTGCACAGTGAGAAAGTTTGTGCCATAATCCTTTTTCCCAGCTTCGTGGCCAACCTTGGGTCTCCCCTTCTTCAAACTGGACCTGCTTTGGAGTCCTCTGTGACAAAGGCAACCCACCCATCCCGTGGAGGTCAACAGGATTCATCTGTTTGGCAGTCAGCATGGAGAATCTGTAGGGTCTGAACTGTTTTTCCATATTTCTTACGTACCTCCACCAATCAATTCTAGGCCAGGGAATTACGAGTTTAAAACCTGGATATCAGACCTATTTCTGCAGTGAATAAAATGCTCAGGGCACAGGATCTAAGCAAATCCCTGGCAGAGAAACAGGGCTGGGGGAAACCTGGGCTATCTCCTGCTGACTATGCCCATCCCCACCACATCTTCAGGGATAAAGCTCTGCTGGATAAAGGCTGATAATGCAGCAGGGCCCATTTGCACGGGGCTTGGGCATCCACAGAGGAGATGGGGGCAAACAGGATCGGGGCCAGTTGTTGTGGGCCAGCTCCTTGCTACCCCACTGCCTTGTAAACACCTGGAACCTTTACCTGTAAAGGAGCTGCTGTCCCAGATTCAATAACTCAAAAGTGCAGCTGGGACTCTCTGGCATGTCTGCAGCAATCCTGAACTCGCTGTAAATTGCTTTTTCATTCAACCCAGCTTGGAAAAAGGCAGACAGGCTGTAGTCTAAACACCCCAAGAGTCTGCATTTGCTTTGTTCCAGCACACTCTGCTCTCCTGTGATTTAAAACAATGTGTCTTTGTGCTTATCTTCTGGGCTTGGCAAGGCAGTTTTTACCTCTGAGTGTTTGTCTCAACAGGAGAAATTGCTGTCTAAGAGATCCTTTGTGGACTTCCGACCAAAACCATCCAGTGCAACACATGGTAAGTCATTCAATGTTTTATAAACTCAGACCCTCAACTATAGCTATTTATGGGTGGGAACTGGCATATCAGTAGTTTCTTTTTGGTTACAAGGGTAATGAATTCTGGCTTATGTTTTTATGACATCTCAGTTTGGGTTTCTCCGGCCCTTCCTTAGATTATAATGCCTTTGACTTTACATTTGTTCCTTCTGGTGCCTGCCACAGCAGCTTAGCACTGCGGCGTGTCAGCAAAGGAAGCATCCCAGCCACATTCCTCCTGCTCCGAGAAACACAGGCCCTTCTTATTTATGTTAAAGGGGAAGGGTTGTGCCCTGATGTGACACGTGGCACCGGCGTGTGAGGACATGGCTTTGGATGATCCTGTTACTGCACTGATGTATCCATTCTTAGTCACGTCCTCCTCTGAAGCAAAAAAGGGGTGAGACAGTGGATAAATGAGTGTGACTTGTGGGGGGAGCTTTGTTTAAGTTCTCTTGATGTCGCCATCAGCACTTGACGGGTGCAGTGGAGAATAGTTGGGATTTACTGCAGCCTCGGCACGTGGGAGGGATCCACTGTCCAGGGGTGGAGAGAAACTGTGCTGGCAGCCTCTGGGCTAGTGCAGAGGGCAGGACTGGGTTTGCCACACCAGCACGTTTCTATCGCTGCAGCTTTCAGCCTGTGATGTTGCTCTGTGCTCGGTGGCTGTACCACCACTTAGGGTTGTGTGCCCTAATTCCAGCATAGGCTTAGGAGGTAAAACCTTTTCTGTAGTTGTTTGGATCATAGTAATTTCTTCTGTGTATCTGCTCCTGGTATTCAAAAATGGTTGTCACGCGTTGCAGGAGTCACCTGGAAATTGGGTTGACTGTGTGAAAGGTGAAATGGTACCTGTGGTGGGACACGGACTCACCTTCTTCCCTGAGGAAGTGCTTCCAGCCTCTTTCGGGAGAGAACTTCTGGCTTTGCACTCCCATTGACCACGGAGGTCCCGAGCACCTCCTGCTAGAACGAAATGCACAGTGCATGTTATGCAAATGTTTCTTATTGCTTCCAGACATGAGCTCTCCTTGGGTTTCCTTTGTGGTTAATGCAGCTCATCTGTAGTTTAAAGAAAAAGCAATGTTCAACTCTCTTGCTTTTGGTATTTTTTGTAGTGCTGTGCTCAGGTGATCATTGTAAACGTGTTGCTCTCACTTCGGGCCTGATTTTTACAAAGCCTCAGAGTTTTTTTTAGTTGTTCTAAGATGCGCCTGCATGCTCTAGGATCCTTATTGTGGGTGCGGGGAAAAGGAGGGACTGTAGGAAACTCAAAGGAACCAGTGAGATGGAGCAGAACAATCTGTAACAGCAGCAGTGGGACTTGGAGCCCTCCTGCCTCCAAGGGACACCAGCTGTGAGGGGACACCAGGAGCTCTGGGCCAGGTGAGGTGAGGAGGGCTCGCTTCCAGGGAGGCCTGGTGCGTTATGCTGCACTGAAATGCATCCCAGCGTCAGCCCACCTCTCCAAACTCTTCCCTGCCCTGGCCAACACTGTGTCTAGAGGGATATGTTCAAATGCAGCTGCTCTGCCTGATAGTTTTCCATGTTCTGACAGGAGTGCTTGCATTCCGCCCTGGGCTTTCTTATGGAGTGAGGAGCTGTGAGGAACTAATGCAGTTCCTTACACCCTTACGCTCCCATTGCACCTTGCAGTGGGCTGGAGAACTCAGAGCAAGCCCAGCAGCTCAGAGAAGGACTCCAAGCATGAAAACAAGAAAGATGGACCCTTGTTCCTAGTCCAGCTTTCAAACTTCGTTGCCAGTGTAGCATTTTGGGAGTGAAGAATGATGGCAAAAGTAACATGGCTTAAAATGTGCAGCTCAAACCCAAGAATTAGCATCTTCAGTAAGTCTGCCAGTAAAAACAAATTAGCCCCCCTCTTTTTTTCTTTTTTTCCCCAAGGGTCAGAATTAGCCTTATATATTGACACAGTAACATCAAACATGAGCTGTCTCTTAAAAGCAGAACGTGGAATAATCAGAGACAAAACAAGACTCGGACACTGGCAAGGAAGCACTCCATGCCTGACTGAGCTAACAATTCCTAATTGCAACCAGAGAGCTGTGCAGGAGTTTTAAAACTTTACCTTTTTCCCCAAAACATAGTGATGTGCCCCTGTGAAAGGTATTTTCCTTATTGTTCATTCTTCAGAATAATTACCAACTAGCAGCATTGAAAATATCTCTTCACTTTTTTTTTTTTTTTTTCCCCTGATGTGCCATCATTTCAGCTCTGTAGCCATCCTGCTCTTGGGTTGACCAAGCAGAGATGGGCAGAACTCTGCAGAGCTCAGAGTTGGGAAAGGGGGTTATTCTGGCATGGAGCTGCTGCTTACCCTTGGCCTTCACATTTCCTTCACGTTGGATTTACTGTTTTGCCTTGGGATAACCCCCTCCCCTCTAACTTGCAGATTCCTGCATTTCTGAGTTCTGCCTAGTAGCAGAATTAGACTAAGCAAAATACCACAGGAAAGATGATGCTGAAAGAAGTATTTATTAACTCTGTTACCAGATGCAGACTGGTAGGAAGCATATCCAGCCCAGACATATCTAACCAAGCTTAACTGAAGGTCACGAATCAGCAGAGGTCCAGCAGAGATTTTCTGACTGCATGCCCAACAGATGTGCTCTTGCCTGACCGTATCCCATCTCAAATGTACATGTTGCCTTACTGAACTCAGCATTTTTCTCTTGCAATCACCCCTGTTGAAATTCAGTGAGGTGCCAAGAAGCCAAGAGCTTATGGCTTCAAAGAGGGTGAGGAGTTTTAAAAGTTTCAACTTGGGAAGGCCTGTGAGAGACCAAGCTTTTCAGCAAGCATTGTCCACCTGAGAGTTTGTGTCTCGCAGTACCTGGGGATGGTTCTGCCAAGTCCCCTTGGACATGCAGCAGTGAAGTGTTTGGTCCAAAGTCTCCTGGACGTGTGTGGCAGTTTGCCCAAGAACAGGGAGGGGCAGTTTCTCTCTCTTCCAATATCAAAAGGTAGCAAAAACAACATGACAAGTGCAAGAACATGTCACATCCCACTGCTCTGTGTGCACGCTTATCCTTAATGATGTGCTTTTAAGGATCTTGGATAAGAACCAAAGGGAGAGCTTTGAAAACTCGCTCATACAGAATAATTGCATTTAACCTATGCTGTCAGTTCACACCGTATCATCTTAAAGAATAATAAATAAGCAGACAGCATTCTTACAGTAACCTCTCACTACTCAGTACCAGGAGGTGAGGGGACATTGCCTCCCCAGGCACCAGGTACACCCTGGGGGTGGTGGGAGTGCTTCGTTTGGGTTTTACACTTGACAGTAGCAGTGGGGGGATGAAGTTAAAATGCAATCATTCTGAGTCAAACGGTAAGGCCTAGGAAAACAGATGTGGGATGTGTGCCATGAGCCAAGATCAACTTCACAAAACTCCAAAGATTACTTCTACAAAAACTGGAAGGGGGGGTAGAATTATCCAGTCAGGGTTGTGATGGATGGGGGCAAGGAAATAGCTCAGGCAAGTCAAACAGCAGAATCTGCAGCGCAAAAATGTGAACTTTATGGTGCTGTTATTTTGTCATAGGTGGGAAATTCTTTCAATAGGATATGAAGGGCATTAATTAGTATCTTCCTCTGACATAAAATGGGGGAAGAGAGGCTTTTATTTCTCTGAAGTGCTTCTGCACTATCTCAAGAGCAACACTGCCTTCCCCTTTAAAATCCTGAGCATATAGGGTTAATCAAAGTACAACACTGTGGGACCACTGAGCTCACCCCAAGTGTTTCAGACCAACTGGGCACGAGGTTGTATTTACCTGTTTCGCTTCTGGCCGAGCTTCTACATCCAGATTGTGTTTCTTACAGTGCTGCTCTGTCACGTGTCTCACTGTATTGGGTCACCTCATCAAAAATCAGGGCTAGTGAAGGAGCCAAGAGCTTTTTCCCCAAAGTGGCTGTTGGTTTTGAGGCATTTAAGCACACAGGCCAAATACTCACCATTTCCTTAAAATGGACCAGCTCAGCTCAGATTTTGAGCCCCCTGATTGACTGGTTTCATCTTAGTCAGCTCTTTCCTGCTGACTTCAGAAGAGTGACGTGGGGTAGAATTTTCACAACAGTTGTTTAAAGAACCCAACGTTCTCTATTGTGCTGTCTCTGACAGTCAGAACAACTTCAGCTAGGCCAAACTAGCTGTAATAAGCAGGTCCTGATTTCTACCTTCCAGACTGCCAAAAGCCATGATGGGATCAGAGAAAGAAGCTTCTCATGTTCAGTGCACCCCACAACCTGTCTCTTTCAGCCTTTTCGAGAGCCTGAGCTCTGCCAGAGCTCAGGTAACAAATGTTTGTCAAAACAAACTCAAAGGTGCCCTGCCAGAGAGGGACACCTGGTTCTACCCCCAGTGTCTCATCTGGTTCTTGCCATACACCTCCCAGGCACAGAGAGACCTGGCTGAGAACACCACGTGTGCCAGTTTTCTCCTGCATGCTGCACTGTATTTTGAAGACTTACCTCCTTGGCTGTGCCACAGGGGGTTGCCAGCTCCATCCTCTGCTCTGGCTTCTCTTTAAGTTCCCTCCTGGGAGTGTTCTGCAGAAGTGCATCAGCTTCAAGCCCTGCTTAGCCAGGCTGCCCATATCCCAGCAAGACTCTGATGCTCTGGCACTTTCTGTTAGCACCAGCGTGTCTCTGGCTGTGCTACCAGAACCACCCTCACTGGGCTCTCCTTCCTTGGACTGGCAGGTCTGGTGTTCTGAAAACCCCAAGCCCATGCCCCAGCCCTCTTCCAAGGGACTCTTGGAACTGTTGCTGAACAGTGTCCAGACACGTCACACGGTCCCTCACAGATGAAAATGCAAGTTCTCTGTAAAACTGACCAAAGGCAGCTTCAGCTTCTGCATTAAAATTCCTTCTGCGTTTTGCATCCAGCCCCTTGGTTGTCACTGTTCACTGTGAACAAAAGCCCCCACTGCTGTTCATGGGAAGAAGCCCCCAGTCTAAGCACCACATTTTCCTGGAATCTGTGTACAGCTTGCAAATATTAATCTGTTTATTTCTCTAACATATCACTTAAAAGCTTGAAGCAAGTTTTCAAGCTTTTCCCACAAGCTAAAGCAAGCCAAACATTCCCTGGCTGAAAATCATCAATAATATTGAACTGCTACTTATACTCTGCTGTCCTCAGATGAATTGACAGCTCTTCCCTGCCAGTGGCAGATAACATCTTTGCTCTAAAAAGATGAGGTGCCTGTTGTCTGTTCTTCCCTGCCTTTTTTTTTAACTTTTCAGAGAAGCAATGGAAGGTGTTGATGTATTGCCCTGAGTCATTAATGGAGCATGGGCTTTGGAGCTGGGGGTTTTTTTTGTCTTTCCTCAACTGTGTATTGCTTTTCCCCAGCTTCTGGATCTGGCATTCTCTCCTGGTGGACTTTGGTGCCTTTCTGAGAAGGGCTCAGCTGCGGCAGGTTTGTTACCTCTGTGTAGGGGCTCCCAAGGACCACCAAGGCCTGAACTTCCTCCAGTTTCCTCACAGAACGGAGATGCTCCAAGAATCTCATTTACCTGTCATTTGAGGAAAGGTATGACCTGCCTCCTCCTGCTTCCTCTGCTCAGCTGGAACAGAGCTCCTAGGGTTGCTATGGGAGCAAGTACAGCCTTGGTAGAACTTGGTCTTACAGCTCTGTGGAAGAGTGGCCGTGGAGACAAAGCCCTTCCCAGCTCAGCTGTGAGCACAGTCCTGCCTGCTGCATCATCTTGTCCAGGGTGAGAGGAGGAGAGATCCCCGTGCATCTCTAAGCCCTGTGCTCCTAGGGCTCCAGGCAAGAGGCTCAGAATGAGTTTTGTTTGCTCTCTGTGAGCTCTTACCCTGCAGCCCAGAAATCCTTTGGACTTAACTGCAGGCTGTAAAACAGGCTGGGGAGACACTGGCCTCTAGTTGTTTGTCTCCAGAGATAAACCACTGTTCATCCAGTCCTAGCCCCTGGCTCTTAGGATGAAAATCCCTTTCCGTGCCAGAAAAGCAGCAGCTCCAGCCTACAGAAAGCTCATTTGCCATGGTTGTGCTGTGGGCTTATTTTCCTCCACAGTAGCACCGGTGTCTGGCTGGAAACCACGGCAGATGAGGCCCGGCAAGCTCAGTAAAACCCCTCCATCCCTCACCAGCAGGCAAGACAAAAGAGCTGCAACTCTAATGGACAGCTCAGGCTCATATCTCCCTCTGAGGAGAACCATTACAAAAATAATTCCCAGATACTTGGCCGGGCATTTCACAAAACTATCCAGTTTCATGATGCTGATTTTCCCATTGTCTAGACAGTTGCAAATCCAGACAGCATTATCAGTGTGAACCTACTGCACGCACGCAGACACACAAAAGCCCATTTTGCTGCCCGTGCCATTTACAGGTGTGTTCTTGCTCATGGTGGGAACCTGAATTGCTCCAAAGAGCCTGCACAAATCCCGTGGGGGCCCCATTCCCCCTGCAAGGCTGGCATTTGGTTCAAGCAACGCTGAACTGTGTGCGTGCCCCGAAGGTTGAACTGGAGAGAGGATCTAGCCCCTCACTGCCTGCCTTCTCCTGCAAGAAAAATGAACTGTGCTCAGGGTTGGACAGTGCTGTGAGCCAAGCCTGGACAACCTTCCTTGGGACAATCTCCTGCCACGGTGCTGGTCCAAGGATGAAAATGTTCTTTTGCAGTTTGCAGGCTGGAAGTGTTCATGGAAAGACATTCTGGGGCTGTAGGCATGTAGATGAGGCCCTGCCAGTCTCTCCTGACAATAAAAAGGTCTGTGGGCATTTGTTCCCTCTGTCTGGCTTGAAATGTTAAGACCTGTGTGGAGGAACAGCACATTCTTGTTCTGCAGAGCAGGGGTGCCAGCCCACATTTGAGGTCAGGCTACAGCACCTTCCCCAGACGTTGGCATCATCAGTACCTGTATTTATAGGTCCTCTGTAATGCCAATGGGCAAAACCACAGTAGGAGCAGGAGCTGTATTTACAAATAACTTCTGAACAAAGATGCTTAGCCAGGAGCAGCGTTTTCTGTTGTTTCTCTTCTCTAACTTGCTAAATTCTTCACTTTCTTCCCAGGGCCTCTTTCCGTATATGCATGGTTTTTCTGGCCCACTGCAGTGGTGGTAGCCCCTGGCTTGCTGGGCTGTACCTGGCTCTGTGCCCACTTCTGTGGAAGGCCCGTGTGGAATATGAAGGGCTTGACTGCAGCACCCTTCCAGCTTTTTTGAGGGCACGAGGACTGACCCTGTGCTCATGGCACGTGAATCTGGCCAAGCAGCTCTTGGTTGTGTGTGGCTTTACCAGAGTGATTGAGGCAGCAATATTGTTCTACTAACGAGAGTCCAAGGCTTAAAATGTCTGAACAGCAATGACTTTGGTCTTTCCCTGGTGAGGGCTCCAGCCAGGCTGGGTGATTTGTTTCCAGGAGCCACTACTGGCTCCTGAAGGTGAACAAAAGGGAAGGAACTGAAGTAACCACAGCGTGGTGGTTTCATCTTCTGCCTCAGAAGTATTTGTTACCAGAGCCTGGGAGGTGCAGGCAAGAGAGAACCCAGTGGGATCTGAGCAGAGCTGAGATAATGTCCCAGACAGCCAGTCCTTGCAGGAGTGGAGGAGGAAGAGGGCAGTTCTAGGTCAAAATCTGTGAGGCTTTGCAGAGAAAGTGTTGGGAAGGGAGGGCTGGAAAAGTTCTTTCTTCCTCCAGGATAGCTGTGGTCTGTTCCCCAGCTGAACTCTCACTCTTTGTCTGCTCTAATCCACATCTTCCCTCTGCCAGCTGGGTTTGTTTTGCAACCTCAAATCTGATCTCCATAGTTTGTCCTGTGTGCCTTGCTCAGTTTTCAGGACTCCAAGTTTCCACCATATACACATTAGAGTAAAGCATCCTTCTTGCCCCTCTGTGTCTGAAAAGGGAAAGCACTGTGGCTCTAATAATAGCAGAAATCTTCTAGTCCCAAAGTACTTTGCAGAAGGCTGGTTACATCAGCAACTTTACTACTGCAACTCTCATTGTGACATTTGACTTAATGAAAACTGAAAGATTCAGCCCCGTTCAAGTTTTATATCCATGGAACACACCCAGCTCTGGGGCAGTGGCCATGTCTGCTAGAACAGTGTTAGCATGAACAGAGAGTGTGTTTCTGAATCTCTGTGCCAGAGCAAAACCCAAGAACTTGGTTGGATTTTTCAATTTAAAATGCCCTTTCGTATTTTGTGATGCCTGGGAAATGTAATTGGTTATTCTGTGCCCTTCTGACAGAAGTGATGAGGGCAGACACCTACTTACGTTTTCTGGAAACAGGTCTGCAGGTGAGTCTCTGATGGATTCTACTTGAAACCACACTAAAATCACCCTGCAGGCCAGAAACACAGATCAGGCCCTGAGACTTGAGGGGTTGTCCTGCTCCAGTGACAGCCCTCTGGCACACTCTAGAGTAAGTCATTGGCTTCAGTGGAGTGAGGAGGAGTTACTTACCCAATACCGGTTGCGCTGGAAGGATGTGAATTTAAAAAGTGTGTGAGTAACAGGTGCCCAGCAAAGGTCACCAGAAAGACAGGTCCAAAGGCAAAGCGTTTTTAACAGGTGTGCACAAGCACTGTTGCAAGAGGCTGTATTAACTATTTCTAAGACTGTGGGTACCCCTGAGGAAACCCCCTTTTGGCAGCAGCCTGGCCTTCTGTTTCCCATCAATTGTAGCTTTGTCTCTGCTGAAGCCCGCCGCTGCAAACGAGCAAACAACTGCCTGAGACAAGATGAATGGAAGCCATTGCCTGTGCTGGAGAGGTAATGGCAAATCCCATGCCAGGAGGAATAATAAACAGGAGATCATTGATATAACTGCGCTAGTCTCCAATAGGTTTTCCACCAGGCATGTGGAAGCACCTACAAAGGAGGCATTGTCTGCGCTGTCACTGAAGGGGAACAGGAGAAATGAGCTGGAGCAGGTGAGGGAAGGGTGGGTGTGGCTGCTGAGCAAAACTGATCAGTGGCAGCAGAACGGGGAAGGGGTGGGTGAGCAATCGCTGGGCTGTGAATGCTGAGGATCCAAAGGTGTCCATCGGGCCGTTGTGCATTAGCCAGAGCCCTGCTCTAAATCCTCGCAGACAGGCTGGGAGTTGAACTGCAGGTTTGAGTCTGGCGGCTGAAGTGCCCCTTGCCCAGAGCCCCCGTGCATGGGTGCGCATTTTGCATTTGCAAAAGAGTCAGGTTTATCAATGATAAATCAAAGATCTCAGTCAGGATCTGTGCTGTGGTGTTAGCAGAGCCCGGGCACGTGAAGATTTTAGGGTCATTGCACCGACGGAATGTGTTTGTTTCCAGCAGGGGGGCAGAGTTAGGCCCGTGTTTGAGTGCTGTCGCAAATATCCACCTCTACAAGTGATACAGTGCAGGAGAGATTCCCTGGGGATGGCACATTGCACTGCCTCCCCAGGATCTCCCTGTGACACTGTTCTAGTGGGGAAGAAGTAGGACAGCTTCAAGGGACATGAGTATTCTTTTTTTCTAGGGGGACTTCACAGAAACCTCTTCTGAAACCTCGATTACAATCTCAACCTGATTCAAAGGGATGGGGAAGGATGCATCTCACCAGTAAAGGCACCCTAAGGCTCCGAGCATTTGCAGACAGGAGCACCTCTTCTCCAGCCTCTCTGCCTTTGCTTTCTTGGCTGCAGATAACAAGTGCTCTGGTTCCAGTTTGCCTGATTCTTGGAAACCTGAGGCAGACAGCAGCCTGCTCTTCCAACATGCTGTAGAAAAAATGAAAGGTGGGTGGGAGGGAGGAGGAGAAGAACTATTTCCTCCAGTGAAACTCGATCCTTTTCAACTTAAAAATAGGAGGAAAACAAATTCCTGTGGGGCCTTCTATAAAAGGGTTTGACAGTTGCCTACTCTCAGCCCCACCTCCCAGAGCTCCCCATTTGTCTGATGTCTTGGGAAGAGCTCTCCTGAACACAAACACGGATCTGTGGCTGCAGCCCTGCTGCTGGGGAAAGCGGCTCTGCTCCACGGTGGGGGTCAGCTGCAGGGGAGTGTAATGCACTGTGACAGGTAGCAAAGCCCAGGATTAAGTGTTCTTTGTGTGGACCTACCATGCAAACAGCTTTTCCTGGGCCTCTTTCTCTTGCTGTAAATTTTGTCCAGACCGCTATAAAGGTGCACGGAATTTCTGTGCGTTTTTTGCAGCCCATGGCAAGCCAGGAGCCCCCAGCAGGGATCACACAAACAGCAGCCAAGCCCCCATCTGTGCTTGCATCCCCTCGTGGTGGCCCTGTGAGCTGTAAACCACAGCCCCTGTGCATGGCACCTGGAGGAGAGGGGGCTCTGGGCACAGCTTCACCAGGCTCGATTGCCTGATCAGACTCCAGTGCCTCGTAGCCACAGCCATGTCCCTGCTCGTCCCTGCTGCTGGGTTTCTGCCCTCCTCTGCCTCCCCACCCATCCTCTCACTCCTTTCTGCATCACCACCTGATTCCAGGGCTGAGTGGCAGTGCCACAGACCCCAGCACAGCAGCCCGTCTCCCCTGCCCCCTGTGCTCTCCCCTCTAAGCCCTGCTCCCTCTCTTGCTTTATTTTCTCACTCCTGCTCCCCCCTCCCTTCCACATCCTCCCTCTTTCAACACTCTGCATTGGCAGGGTAGGGCTGAAGGCAGCTAGAGAGGCAGGTTTTCTGGAAGCTCCTGTTCCTCTCTAGGGAAGAGAAAACAAAGCTTTAGGAGGCAGAAAAGACAGCCAGAAAGTCTCAACAGTATTGGCAGTGGCAGAGAACGCTGCTGCAGTTCTCCTGCCCCAGGGGTGCTGTGGGACCTGACATGGCCTGGCCCCATGACAGGCATTGATTAGAGTTGTGCCATCCTCTGCCTCATCATCTGCCCATGCTGCCATCGTGAGTCACTTCAGCTCTTGGCTGCAGGCCCTGCTGAAGGAGGGAACGGCTCCCAACAGGAGTGATTCACCAGGCCTCGCCGGCCGCCTTTCATCTGCTTCCAGCCAGATCACCTCGGCGATGGAGCACTGGAGCAGAACAGCTCCAGTGCTTTCCCATGGCCTCGCTGCAGAGCTGCTGTTCCCCTCCCTGACCTCCTTTAGACCTCCCAGGTTTGTGCTGTTAACGCATTCTGATGATTCCTCCCTCCTGAGTCAGTCACAAAGCACTTCTGGTGCAGATCTTGGGGCTGTGCCCTCCAGAGGGGTGCAGGGCCTGGCTGGAACGGGACCGCACGTCTCCAAGTTCAGAACCACCCTCAGTCCTCCTGTGAGCTCGGGGATCACCGTGCTCTGGAGCCACATGAGCTGTTAAAGCCATCCCACCGGAGCCAATTAACACGGCTAGGTACTTTTCAAAAAGCAAAGGGGTTTTAGACTATGGGCTCAGGCCAGTTTCTGCTCTGGGTAACCACATTATGCCTCACTGTGCCTCAAATCAGCCGTGAGCTAACACACTGTGCTGTGTGTGTGTCCAACAGCACAGGCCCTTACCACAGCTCAGCGGACGAGCAGTAATTCATTAAGCCTCTGTAACTCAGTCACTGCAATCATCTTCCCAGCCTTAATAGAGCCAAATATATTCCCACTGTGATGTCACAAGAGCACAAAATTCATCTTTAAAAAAAAAAATTGTCTCTCATTGCTCATCCCACATAAATCTGCGGCTCTTTGTCATCTCTCCAGGCCAGCAACCTGTCCTTCCAAAGGCTGTTTCCACCTGCGTAGCCCAGAGTTGTACCTGCTTAAGGAAAACAGGTGGTTTAGATGAATGCAAACTTCTTTCTGGTGCAGACATAAGATCAAATGACTCGGATTATGGTTGCTCAACAAGTAATTACCCGTCAGCTGAAGCAACCTCACCATTGTGTACATGCTTACAATTTCCCAGCTCCTTCTCTGAGCTTGCACAATGTGGTTGCCTTAGTAAGAGTCTGATGCTTGCTGAACTAATCCAAACCAGCCAAGGCTCTGGAGCCTCTGTCTGGACAGTCACTCCTGGACAGTTTGACATGTTACTTGTACTGCAGCTTCTTCCTTCCTTGGCATCCAAAAAGTCAATTTTCCTCCTGCAGAGTCTTTAACTGTAATCACCAGGCTTTGCCCTGGCATGTGCACAGCCCCTTTAACCAGCTCTTTATGACCCCGAGAAACAGCCTTTTCTGTGGCACCTATACACCTACACCCCTGGCATCAGCTCGGTGTACCGGTTGAACTCACCAACCAGTTGTTTTCCAACTGTCTTTACTTAAACACCCATAAATTTCTCTGCAGAACGACCTGTGTGGATGTGCCACAAGAAACCCTGAAAAGGGGAAACAGTCCATACCTTTGATAGAGGAAGCAAGCACGCCTCAAGGTAGGCTGTGATCCAGCTGCGTGGAAGGCTTCATACAGAAATGTGTTGGGTTTGCTGAATTTTTTCTTTTCTTTCTAACTGGCGTGGAAGAAAAGAGAGGATAGTTTCCAAGAGGGAGGATAAAACAGTACAAATTAAATCCATTCTCTGGCCAGTGTAACAATTGTAATTTCCTGCTATTCCTTGGAAGCTGTACAGCCCAAGAGGGAGATATTTCAAGACCGGTGTGTCAGGGGTAGAAGCACATGCATCTGGTTATTTTTAATGGCAGCTCTGTCCCTAATTTTCAGTGCTGGCCTTGATGAAATGCCAGCTCTGTTTCATTAACCTTTTGTCAGTATGGCAAAGAAAAAGGTGGCTTCCAACTTTAGCACCTGAGATAAAGCTCCTTTTCCCAAAAAGCCATTAGAAGTCCTTAGCTATACCAGGCAGAGTTTTGGGTATAGAATGGAAAGAAAAAGGAAAAAACCCCTTTGAAGGTTTGTGTAACAGAACCTATACAAGTCTCATATCTGCAGTCTTCATTACTGTCTGAAATGTATGTTAGAACCAAGTTGCAATCAAGGTAACCATTTTCCTCTATAAGCCAAGAAAAATACTGGCTTTATTTTCAGACCATTAAGAGTAGTCTCTCAGAACAGCCCTCCTTTCCTTGCTTCATATGGGCCGCTTAAAAGTGAAAGAAAAGGCACAATTTCACAACCATGGCAGCTGGGGAGCTGCACGTGGGTTAGACCCCAACAAACAAAATCTTCACTGTGCCTTGAAAGGGCTTTCTCAGGGTCTGAGACTTAATCCAGCACCACGGCCAAAGGATTAGAGGTCTGGTGGTAGAGCTGGGCAGGAGACAGGATTTTTGTTCTGTGAGAAATAATGCCGTGGGTTGGGGGTGGGAAGGAGGAGGAAACACAAAGTCAGATTTGTTCCCAAGCTCCAGTTTGTCGGGATGGCAGCACTAATGAAGCAGCACGGTGCAGCTCCAGCCTCCTCCTCCCTCCATCTCCTGCTTTGTAGGTATGACCAGTTCCTACAGCCACAGTCCCTGCCGTGGTTGCTACCTCCTCCCTCAGCTTTTTATGGAAACATAATCCATTGCTGCGAGCTCTGCTTGAGAGAGAGTCTGAACAATGCCTGCAGCCCGGCTGGTGGCTGTGAGTTAGGGGCCAGGCTCTTGGTTGTGCTGGAGCTGTTGCATAGTTCAGCACAGCTTTACTGCACCCAGAAAGTTGTGGCCAGAGCCCCAGCTTCCAAGACAGAGATGTTTGCTCTCTGGGCTGCAGCCTCACGAGGTTTGGATTTAGCTTATCGTGTGAGATCAGGACCACTGCTCTTAAAATGTCAGCAGTGAGCTGTGGAGCAAGAAGAGGGGGAACCCTCACCCAAGATTCAAGCTGTACTAGTAAAGGTCAGGTATTTGCACAGAAGAAGTCTTGGGGCTGGGAGGTTTAAGGGCTGCTGAGGGGTGGAACTTGTCTGAAAGCATCTGTTTTCTACCAGGACCCTGCCATCTTGTACCACAGATCCTGAGGCCTCCTGACAAAGGGTGGCTCACCCAAGATGGTGCCGGGCTGGCCAAGGGGCTGCCACAGCATCACCTGGCTGGGAGCACTGGTTTACACTGGGGGCTGGTACCAGCAGAGCGGGGGGCAGGCAGAGCCGTGCCAAATACACACGCCAGGGTCTCCCTGAAGGCCTGCATTCAGCAGC
>VYZQ01045748.1:0-12831 GCA_013400655.1 Mystacornis crossleyi | reverse complement strand
GTCACCAGATTTTCATCTGCTGCCTGAACTGCTGAGTGAAGCTCCTGTTTGGGTTTTTTACCTGAGAGAGATGCTGGCGCCATCTGGTACCATGTGTTGGTCATGAGTGGGTATTTTCCCTGGCATTTTGGGGTTTTTTTCCCAAAAAAGGCGTGTGTGTGTGGTGGGCGGGGTAAGGTCTGACAGTTTAATATCTAGGAGTTATTTACTTTTTTTCCCCTTGCCTTGTGGACATTCTATTGGTTAATAAACTGTTGGGGTTTTTTCTCTCATTTCCTGTTGGTAGAAGGGGATTGTTGAAATCCTTTTAGAGGAGATGACTCATTCCAGAATGACTTCTCCTAAATTTGTCTCAAAACTGAGACACTCAGGTAGTCCCTGTGGTAAATAGGAGGTTCAAGGCAGCTACAGTGAGAATGAAGACAGATTGGCACTTGGTAGATTACTTTGTGTAGGACTGGTGTTCAGAATGGAATAGCCAGCTAGAACATTCTGTAAAGGGAGAATTTGGAGGAAGCACTGTGCTTGAGTCACTCGTTAAATGTGAAAGAGGCAGAATTTAGAAAAAAATCTCTCATTTAGCTGATAGCCTAATTGCTGGACCATCCTTCCTGTCTCAGTATGTTGTGTGTGCATCTTTATTCTCCCTTCAAGGAAACTAATTTTGGCAAACTGTATGCAAATCTGTTTATAGTTTGCTAAAAAAGAAATTCTCATCTATTATTTAAAAATCCACATTTAGATGTTTTAGTTATAGTAAAATGCCTGTCTCAGAACTGGAATTATTAATAGAAAAATCACTGGTCCGGATGTTGCATGTTCAGTCCTGTCAGTCACAGACTGGTTTCGGTTTCTTTCCTAAACTCCTGCAGTGCTCTACTAGAGGACTCTGACTTTATATTAATGTGTTGGAAGCAACTCAGAAATCAGTCATAAGATACCTCAGCCCTCAGCCACTAAAGTCTTCAGATGTCTGTGCTACATAGATGCAGTATAAGATAGATATAATTCCTCTGTAACATTATGGAATTAGGTTATGAATATATTAGCTATATACTTAAGGAGTTAATGCTAATGATACATAGTAAGTACCGACTTTAATCAGTATGAGCTGCTGTACAGCTTCTAGCAGCATGGGAGTTTCTACCAGGGTCCAGGTTCCTGCTCAGTGAAAATGTTGAAGCATATCTGCACTAGCCTCTGCTGATCACCCCCCTCAGTGAAGGAAAAACAGCCTACCTCTCCTGCAGAAGTCTGGGCTTTTAATATTCCCAAGGCCATGGAGGACTGAGCTTTAGCCAGTGCTTGTGGAGACCTTTGAAGCTGAGAAGTCTTCACATCCTGAGTCCCTTCCTCAGCTTTCCCTGCAGTAGCAGCGATGGGGGTTCAGAGGGCGCTCCCCAGCCAGAGGAGCCCCACATCCCTCATACCTCCCCTGCATTAAGTCACTTCTGTTGCATATGCTACTTAATCATTGCTGATCCTCTTTTAAACTCCTCTGTTTCTTCCTACTTAAGAAAGTTGAGATTTAACTTTAAAAATCTCATAATATATTAATTCCTTGACAGAACTGTTAGTTGCAAGTCAGTTTCTTGACATCCATGGGCTCCTGCTGCTTTGAGCCCCAGCTATAAAACAGCCCTGCAGTCTTGCACCACATCCCCTTTCCTTCCAGAAAACTCAGCTTTCTAGCCCTTCACCTTGGACATACCTACTCCAGTTCTTAACCAGAAGAGGGTAGGGGAAATAACTTTTAGTAAGCCATAAAGATTAATTCATTTTTTGCTTGTCTCTATAATATTTTCATTAAGATATTTTAAGATCTTTTATTGCCAGCCTTGCTACTTCCATGACCTCTGCCACAGAAAGGAGCTCAAAACAGGGAGTTCATTTTAAGGGTTTTTGTAAAGAGGTGTTGAATCTTCCATTTGCATTCACCAAGTGTGTCTCATTTAAAGTGGTAAGTATCCAGTGTACTGCAAAGATCTGATCAGTGCTTTGGAAGAGATGAATGAATAGGAGGAGAAGGCTCAGAACAGTGGCCACGTTACAGTGTTGGTCATCTGAATACAACTAGAGTTGACAGCAGGCACTGATGAATCAAATCAGGTCCAATTCATTTGTGTCTAAAGAAATTAGTAATTCTTGGAAGGTTTGAGAAGGTGTATTTGTAGTTTCGGGATCAAATGTTTTACAAAGTTTTAAAATTATTTATAAGAAGGCTGAAGTTGATAGTGGAGAATGTTAGCCTTTCCCTTGCTGTGTAAGTCAGTGAGTCGGGAATTGGACGTATAAAGTTAGAGAAACATTTGGCAATACACTAGGTAAGTATATATATACATATATATAGATCATTCATTATTGCTATTTTAAAAGAAAACAGGGTCTATGATTCATCATATGACACTGTCAGTCTGTGTCGTGTGAAATGGGGGCTTCCTTGAACCCTTTGTGTTTGATCAGCCAGTCAATGCCCCAGGAAATTTTACACCTTTGTGCCCAACCAGTCTGTCAGTGTCCCATTATGGTGACTCCACGTTATCAGAGCTGACTTCGACTGACTTGTTCAGGGACTTGTGCCAACACATTATTGGAGGTGAATCCTTACTCTTGTTTAAAAAGAGAGACTCCCCCTTGGATCTCCCCACTCACAATTGAGTATGATATCTGCTTCCAGTAACTGTTAGTGCCCTTGAAGGACTCACACTAAACAGTTTAGGGAATAACACACCTTGTAAATAAAAAGACTGATAATTCAAAATTATGACAGGTTAAAGTTCAGATTACCAGCGATAGTTCACTGATTGCAAAAAATAAAGCAAAACACAGGTAAGTTCTAATCACCAATGAAATCTAGCTTGAGATAATAATTTAGCTCACACAGAGTAAGGTTCTTATCTCGTAGGTATCCCTGTGGGGGAGAAGACACGTAGTCAACTGTTCCCAGAACTTCCCCCTGTTTTTAACTGAGTTTTTTTGTATTTATTCTTATTTAGTTGGAGCCTGAGTGACTCTAGGCATACCTATTTTTGTAACTGATTGGTGTAAAATTCCCTTGCTTTCATCTTGAAGACATAGTCAATAAAATATACAGCATATTGCTCAGAGAGGTGAAATCAGACCTTGTAATTTTGGAATACAGGTGCATGAGCATTACAATGAAATTATAATGAAGCAAGTTTATCTGAGGGAGAGTATTTTGCCACAGTTGCTGGTTCAGCAATAAGACATCTCCACCTGGCTGACAGGTGCTATGCAGTTTATCAGCTACGTGGTACCACTGGGTTCCTGACCGTGCAAGGATTTCAACAGCATCTGGCCACGGTGTCTTTGTTCCACCCTCTGTTTCATCTGCCTTAGCAGGTGCTTAAGGTTGCAGGCTCTGTTGTGTGGGGAACTACCATGGAATACACTTTGTGCATGCCAACTGCATTCCATCCAGGAAGTAGCAACTGTTATTTCACTCCATAATTGCCATACTGTTATAGCTTCTGTTAGACTGTGAATACAGCTTTCCAGTTTTCTCCAGTTTTGTTTCCAGTTGTTTCCCGCTAGTCTGGTACTTGATGTTGTCTCAGTTTTGGAGACAAATTTTTAGGAGGAAACACTCTGGAGTAAGTGCCTCCTCCAAAGGGAAAGGGCCTCCCCCTTTCCTCCGCCAATGAAACAAATTGATAACAGCAGGTGAAAAGTGGAAAAAACCCTAATTGTTTATTAACACAGAACAAAACAGGGCAGAACAGAAAAAAACCTCAAAATACAACAAATACCCAGAGAAGGAAAAAAACACATGGGTTGGAAACTGGTCCCCTCAGTCTCCAGGAAGGGGAAGGGGAGGCGGAAGGGGAGTCCACACAGGAGCCTGGAGCGGGGCAGCTGGAACAAAACCCGTCGATCCTCCGGCGCCGGTCTTCCTCCTCACAGCAGGTGAAACGGTTTGGCCTTCCTTGGGGTTCGGACTTGCCGGGCCACCCCGCAGGCTCACCGGACCAGAGAGCAGGGAAGGAAGGTAGGGGGGGAAGGAAAGGGGAGAAAACCAAAACATTTTTTCGGGCTAGCGGGAACAAAAAATAAAAACCCACCAAGAAGCCGGGCAGCGCCCGCGGTGCACTCCCTCCCGAGCACGGCCGAGGCCGTCGCAGCCCGAGCCGCTGAGCCCCGCCGAGCTCCGCCATGGAACCGACTCGCACCCGCGTCCTGCCGCTCTGGCCCCGCTCCCCGGGTCACCTTAAAGGTGCCGCGTCCTTGGGCATTGAGCAGACGGTTACGGAATAAGGAAGCCTCGTAACATCACCCCAGGACAGACGTGGAGAGCCACGTACACTTCTTACAGGGATCTAGGTGTCTAAAGACATAGATGTGTGCCTCAGGTTTTAGGTATCCTCAGAACTGGTAAACTAGGCAACTAGAACAAAACCTGTCATTAGTTACATTTGTACTTTCAAAGCTTACTGCATGCCTCAAAGTTTTTGGTATCTAAATGCATATGTGATTAGGGCTTAAAACTTCATATTGCAAAATGGACATCTCTTTAGATGATGACTGAGGTCTGCTGTGTTGTTTAGCATTGTTCTGTTGGTGGGAGAAACAAGCCCATGGTACTGAAGTCTATTACAGGAAGAGGAACTTGGAAGAAAAGTATTGGCTGGCTTGGCTCATCCATGTTATACACTTGTTTCTGTGTTAATGACTTTACAGATGCAGCATTCCCAATATGGACTGTTGTTTAGAGGAAAAAATTAATTTCATTGTGAATGAACCTAAACTGAAGGATGTTGTCTAAACATTTAATAGGATGCACAACTAGAAATCAGGTTCAGATGATTCCTCAAGTGTCTGAAAATCAGAGGATTTCACAGGAAAAAAAATCTCCTAGAGTTTATAAAGTTACAAACCTTGGTTAACATTTCTTATTTTGAGCAACACTTCTAACATTTAGTGCAGCCTGTCTCAAGCTCTTAAGTTTCCTGAAGTTTTTAAAGCAACCTTAACTACTTTGCATCTTCGTAATGAATTCTTGAGTGCTGTTTGGCTGCCTGGGATTGGAGACAGTTCTTGCCATTTCTGGTTTTATTCTTCTATTTTGCAGCACATTTCTGGTCAAAGGAGACTTAGCTTGCTCAGAGGAAGCATGCCAGCAAAAAACATGTGGCTGAAAGCTGGTAAATGATCAGTCCTAGAGGTTCATAGTATAGGAAGAGCTCAGACAGTGCTGGTAGGGGTTTCAGAGGATTCCGGCATTGTGAATCACATTCTGGTATTGTCACAGTTCAAGGGACAGCTTTTGTAGAAGCTGATTAAGAGATAAATGTGTACACCAAAGGCACAAGCAAATAAAGGCATGGCAAGGCAGGGGTTTGCGTACAAAGAAAGAGAAAGTGGCTGAGCCACTGTGGGAATTCATGTATATTCCGGGAGTGCAGAACAGAGATGTGTCTGTGGGTCCTTCTCAGTAAAGATAGTTTTAGGAAGACCTTTGACTGTGCTTGGGGATGTTGGGATGGGAGCACTGATAAGGGTATGCTGTCCCTTACACCTTTTATGCAAATTAATAAATGTTGCTACACCATTTCAGAGTCTTGAAGGATCTGGAAATTGAATCTTCTGAGCTGGATTTCCTACAACCATGATAAGTGTCATGTCATGTCTACCAAGAGAGAAATCTACATGGGCAGAACAAGCAGAATCAGTTGCTTTAGTCAACGACCAGGCGTTGAAATGATTACATAAATTAATAATGAGGGAGCACTGAATTTACAGAAGCCCTTTATAAGTCATACCAAAACACTTTCTCCAGTTATAGTAAAATTTGCATTTATTAAAGAAAAAGAGATCTATTTAATGACTGTTCAAAAATCTAATCCCTGCGTGTTGAAAAGGCTCATCCATAAGGCAGTGTCACAGCAGTGCACTCATGTTCACAGATAAAAACTGAACTGCTGGCTGCATGTGGAATTGCTAAATTTACTAATACCATAACCTCTCACAATATTGGGTAGATGTGTGCATTCAGTCCTCAGGCAAGGCAGACTGCGCCTCTATACTTTGAAAGACTTCTCATTCAAGTTCATTAAAATACAAAATCTATATTAACCACTGAATTTTCTGTGGTAGCTAATGCAAGAAGTTACATTGCCTCCAGTTAATTGAGAGGAAAAAAAAGATGTTTCTGCAATCTCATTCAGAATCTTTTATAAATGTCAAACACTGCATTATTGCTAGGGATAATTCCTTGTTTATCCACAAGTATAATATGTGGATATACTGCAACAGACTTTTTAATCATTCTTCAAATTACCTTGTCTCTCTTCAACTCTTTCTTCAGTATTCAATTTCAAGTTCAAACATCCTAAATGTTTTTGCTAACTAACTCTTTAAAGGCTCCTGATTGCATTAACCAAAAATTGAGTGCCATAAAAATCGTGGGATGGATATCAGGAAGATTTAAACCCGATCTCATTTGCCAGTCACAATTAATAGATTTATTAAGCATGAACTGTGCCTTTCAGAGTTTCACCTGCATTGATTTCTCAGACAATGAAAATTCTATTTAAAGTCTTTAATCAGACAGAAACATCTATACTGACATTTAGTCTGAATGACTGGAAATATTGAAAAGTAAGCATGCAGAGAAAATGTTGGACCAAATACATTTGCTGTGGCATTAGTGGATTTTGTCAGAAAGAACTCAGATTTGAGACTCTTTCGTTACCTAATACCTTAAAGCAGTTTATACCGTGTTTAGGCCCAGCTACCTGCTGTTTCAGGGAACAAGTGAATCACAGAAAGTGGGGGGTGTCCTAGCTCCAGTCCTCTGAAAAGTGCCCCCTTACCTGGTAGTTCAAGTTTAGTTAGTGGTGAGTCACAGTAGTTCTGGATTTCCCTTGCCTATTTCCAGAGACATTACTGAGCTAGGAGGAACTGCTGTGATTTGTATGTGTATATGCTACAGAAAGCCGAAAGCTTAGAAGGGAGGAGCTACCTAACTAAAAGAGATGTGCCCTCTCAAAAATGTGTTTTCTCTCTGAAAATGTCACCTTCTTGCTATTTAGTCCCTGGTGGATCCATTTATTACACTCCAATCCAGTTCATTCGTTTTGGTATTAAAGGCAGAAGAACTTGAAAAGCATGAATGACACTAGTACCAAGAAAGATGGAAAGGTGATTCGATCATTGACATAAAGGACTGTCGGCAAAAGGAAAAAATAATGTCTGAATACTTAGCATAAAAAACAAAACAAAACAAAACAAACAAACAAACAAACAAAAAACCCACAAACAAACAAACAAAAAACCCCAAAGGCTGGGCTTAAAATTTAAACTAGACCCCTACAACATTGTTCAGAGAAAATACATTTTCATGTCAGAACTTATTTTGCCACCTGTTATTATAGGACTAACAATAAAACCTTTAACTGCAACGTCTCCTGCAATTACTTCCACAGGACCTATTCCCCATTTCTTCAAGCTGTATTAAAAAGAGGTGGAAACATTTCTGGGACTATATCAGAAAAAAAAAAAAAGAAAAAAAAAGGCAAGCAAGCAAGCAGTTATTTCCACTGTGTCCTTTCTAGAAATTAGGAAGAAAAGAAAGATATGGGAGATCCTAGGAGAGGATCGTTTTGAACCTTTTAAAGGAGAAGGAAACCATTTCATACAATGCAAATAACCCCATTTCATTTGCCTAGCCCTGCTACGGTTCTATTAACAGCAGCTCTATGTTGAGTTTGGGCAGCCTTAAGGTACATATAAAACCCAAGTGGCTGATAATATGTATTTTATAGGAAACTGGGGCAGAGACATTCTACAATTCTACATTCTACAGTCTACATTCTACATTCTTGTTTTAGCAATCCGTTTTGCCTGCTGTGCTTCCATGGGAGAGTTCTTGTCTCGCATCCTGCCACTGAGATGCCCTTTTCCTTGGCATGGTGTTGTTAGGGCTGCCTTTCAGGGAAGAATGGCAGTGTGTTTACAAGAGTTATACTGTGCTGGAAAATCCAGCCCATAAATTAATTTTGCACCCCTGCTCTCTTACTGTAGCCTGAGATGTGGATCTCATCTACAGACCATGTTCAATTTGCTTTATATGAGCCCTGCTTCTTTTACTATAGATTTTGTTGTGCTGGAAAACCTGTCAAACAATTTCTTTGTGCAGCAACAATTTTATTCTAATTAAGTTGGTGTAATTCCGAAGTAATACAGTTGAATTCAGTGTAGGTCATGCGGATTTATACCACTATAACAATGATACCAATTTGGTCCAGAGTTGGAAAAAGGTACATAAAACCTCACTCTATTTGTTAATTGATTTGCATGGTAGATGAAGGGTGAACAACACATGGTAATGACATAACATTATATAACTCAAAACTATCATAAAATACAAAATATGTGACCTGGCATTATTCATCTATGAAATTAAATCACTGTCCCCCATCTTCATTCCTTGAAAGCATTCATAAACAACATAGAGAATAAAGGGGAACAAGTCAAGATTGTTCCTTTTGTTTTAGGCAATAAATATTCATATGTATTTAAGAAGTTGAAATGCCTTAATGGCTTTAAAGCTATGGAAATAGGGTGATATCAAGAGTAATTTTTCTAGAGTTTTTATATTTTTTACTTTTGGAACCTGAATTTTAATTACTCTTGTCATCCTCAGGTTTCTCATTTTGAAGGCTGATTGGTAACAATCTCTGGAGTATCCAACATATGTTAATCATTTTGCATATGAGGGTGAATGTCGTTAGACACTGTCAGGCACGTGCTCTGTCAGCTCTTCTATGACGTTTATCCACGTGGGCAGATAGAATCACAGAGTCATAGAACTGTAGAATCATAGAATGGTTTGGGGTTAGAAGGGACCTTTAAAGGTCATCTAGCTCAACCCTCTTGAAATGTGCAGAGGTATCTTCAACTATGTCAGGTTTCTCAGTCCTATCTTCACCTTGAATGTTTTCAGGAATGGGCATCTAGCACCCTTCTGGGCAATGTGTTCCAGTGTTTCACCACACTCATCATAAAATCTCTCTTCCTTATACCTAGTTTTCTGTCAGTCTTCCTTTGTTCTCTCATGGAGTTGCTGCACCACAGAAGCCCACTAGATTGGTCAGGCTGGACTTGCCCTTGGTGAAGCCATGCTGGCTGTCTCAAACCGCATCCCTGTTCTCCATGTGCCTTAGCACAGCTTCTAGAAGGATTTCTTCCATGATCTTCCCAGGCACAGAGCTAAGGCTGACAGGTTGGTAGTTTCCAAGGTTATCCTTCCATCCTTTTAAGAAATGAGTTGTAACATTTCTCCTTTTCTAGACATCAGGGACTTCTGCTGACTGTCATTACTTTTCAAATATGGAGAGTGGTTTGACAGCTACATCTGCCAATTCCTTCAGGACTGTTCCCACAGACTTACATACATTCACTTTCCTCAGTGGGTCTCAAACCTAAGCATTTCTTACAGTGGAAGAGACTTTGCTTCCTCATTCCCTCTCTTGTGATCTATCCTGTTGAGAGGTATGGAAAGTGGCTGCCAGAGAAGACTAAGGCAAAAAAGTTGTTGAGTACCTCAGCCTTCTACACTTTTTTATCAGTTTTCCAGTTGTGCTCATGAGGGAGAATTCATTCTTTTTAACCTTCCTTTTCTGCATGACACACCTGTAGAAGCCTTCTTATTCTTTGTGCCCTTTGCCAGCTTCATCTGCAGCCACACCCTGAACTTCCTGACCTTATCCCTACAGAACAAGGTAGCATCCATATACTCTTCTCAGGATACATGCTTTCAGTGCCTGTGTGTTTGTTTCTTGCTCCTAAGTGTTATTCAAAACAGGTAACAGAGACATTAGTTATCTCTCCTCTGGGGAAGACAGTAAAGTCATTGAAAATTCCCTTGGCATTCACTGATTTATAAATGCTGCACAGTGCTCTAGTCTGTGCAAAAATATTGCTGATAGGGCCCTTTCTAAAATCATTTTATGATGGCCATTCTTCGATCTACTGTTTCTTAAGCTGAATTTATAAGTGAATGGAAATCCCTTTTTCCCCCCTGTGATCCAGTAGGATGAAAATATACCAGAAAATGCTAATCTATGTTAGGAGGTAAGTATCCTGCAATGCTTTCCAGTTAAGAGTCACCTTCTAATTTATCAAGAATCATTTATGAACATGCTTTAGTGACCATATACGGATACACACACTACATAAGAGGGATTACAGAATAAATGCTTACAAGAATAAATAGAGTGACCAAACATAGGATGCTTTCAGTGTCTCATGGGTGAAATGTGGCATCTTTAACTGTGAGAGAAAAGATTTTAAAGTTAAAAATAACAGAATCATAGAATTGCTTATGTTGCAAAAACTCTTAAGATCATTGAGTAATGCTGTAAACCTAATACTGCTAATTCCACTGCCAAAACCATGTCCCTGGCTGCCATATCTACATATCTTTTAAATAACTCCAGTGGTTGACTGTAGCACTTCCCTGGGCAGCCTGTTACAATGCTTGACAACCTCTTCAGTGAAGAAATTTTTCCTAATACTCAATCTAAGCCTGGCCTGGCACAACTGGAGACTATTTCCTCTTATTTTATCACTTGCTACCTGTGAGAAGAAACCAACCCCACTTGACTGCAACCTTCTTTCCGTAGTTGTAGAGAACGATAAGATCTCCCCTGCCTCTCCTTTTCTCAGTCTAAGCAAGACCAGCTCCCTCAGCTGCTCCCTATGACTCACTCTCTAGACCTTTCATCACCTTCTTTGCTCTTCTGTGGATGCTCTCCAGCACCCCCGTGTCTTGTATCATCAAAGATTCAATGCCATTCATGACGAACTCCTCATGGGGATAACAGTAAAAAAACTGCAGAAGTCACCCAAAGCAGACAAGGAGCCAGGGACCTCCTAATCTGCTTCTTGGCATGGAGAGGAAGGTGTTAATGAAACAGTTTAAGGCAGCAAGCTCTCCTGTCTGGGAAACTGTTAAAAGGCTCCAATTTCTGGTTTACTCTGGTGTATGATAGAAGACCATTTGGTAACACTAGGGTTTCAAGATGTCCTGCAGAGCCAGCAAGATGTTTCATTTATCACATATTCCAGATACTTGGTGTTTCTATGGCTGTTCGGCTTATATCCAGTTTCTTTTGTAGAACAAAATTCACTGCCTTCATTTTGATGTTTGTAAAAACAACCAGCTCATACTGTGTTACTGTGGATATAGAAAACCAGTTCACGCTGTGTTACTGTGGCTATAGATAAGTGCTACATTGTACAAGATGGCAACCATTTTTTTTTTCATTGAGGCAGAAAGTTTAACAGCTTATAAAAATCCTCCTTTTTTTGTATTGACCTCAGTGGACCCCAAAACACAAGCCTCTGGAGTCATCTGCGAGCATTTGCTTAAAAGGCTGGCTGGCTGGGATCTCTCATTGCCTTTCAAATGGGTCTGCTTCCTCTTTGTTATTGAGCTTTCTGTTGCTATTATGTGCACAAGTGCTGTAACTTGATTTAGCAGGCTGTCTCTAGACCCTTAGGTGATTTTTTGAATACCCATTTAGATTTATACATGTGAAAGGTGCATAGTTTTTGATTTGAATCAGTTCTGCATATATCCAGAAGATACAACCATGCATAACAACAGAACAGTTACTACCCTTTGTTTTCTAGAATGTTGTAGAAAGATCAAGAGGTTTGAGTTAAGTCACTTTATATCCAGCTCTGCTGCACCAGACATTCAGCTACTGTTTGTATTTAATTGTCACTGGACAGTTGTCAAATGCTGCGTAGAATGCCAAGAAACTACTTGCTCCATAACTTGAGAACAGTGGATTCTGTAGTTGGCCCATGCTCTGGAGAGTTATGATTTCATTTCATATGATAATCCAGTTATATTTGATTCACTCACAAAGTAGATATTTTTGTGAATGCCACTATGTGTGGGGTGAGAAACTTCTGGCCATACTATATATGTTATGTTAGTCACAAGATATCAACTTTAACCACCAAATCCAGACACTGGTCAGTAAGATGTTTAAATGATGAGTTCTTTACCTTCCATGTAGCATTAGACATATTGGGGATCTACAATATTTTTTTATAATTTTGAATGCTGGCCTTTCTGGTCTCAGTTGGCTTATACTATTTGACACCAGAGCTTAAAATAGGAGAAGAAAGGTTTCAAAACTACATTTCTAGTGACCATATGCATCTTGTTAAATCCAAAATATTTTGCTTCTATTTGTATAAAACTAATATATATGCGTCAGTGGTCTGACGGGCACTCTTTTCTGATGTAACCATAACACTCAGATGATTGCCTAGAGCTTGAATTTTACTTCAGTCTTCCTGTGTGGATAAATTCTTTTCTGAATTTTTACTGTGGCTATCAGCAAGCTGCACAATTTAGCTTCTTTAAATGTGTGCTCTAGGCTTTTTGTATCTTGATTTCCTAGAGAAATCAGGGGTTGAGCTAGGTGTTGGACACCTATTTCCTTACTATTGTTAATATGGCAAACTTAACTGTATCTACTTACCGCAATGCTTTCACTCAGACCTCTGGCTAGAACACTGAGTAGAGCAGTTCCAAACCAGTGTCTATAAGCCAGAACATTATTTATTTCTTTTCCCAACTAAAAAAGTTGGTAATGCAAAATTGCGGTTCAAAAAAGCATTATCTATCTTTCATTTGTCTTTCCCAGAAACAAGAGGTGAAAGTAAACTTTTGGCAATGGTTAGTAGAGACCAGCTGCACCAAGCTTATTATTTCCTATGCCATCCAAGGCACAGGATGTCTTCAAAATTTGTGCATCCATGCACCTATGTTGCAGTGGGGTTGGCCTG
>VYZQ01045746.1:45495-61851 GCA_013400655.1 Mystacornis crossleyi | reverse complement strand
TGGTACCCCTCGGGATAAAACCACGGAGCAAATACTCTGGGTTCTTTGCCTCTGTTCCCCTTCGAGTGCGGTTGTTCTCAGTCCGTGGTGCAGACCCAATAAACGCCTCGGAATTGCACGCAGAGAATCCCTCCTGCCTCTTTTTTTCTGGAACACGCAGAGACTGCGTGTGTGAGTGGCTGCTTGCACCCACCTGCAAAGGTGAGACTGCTTGTGTGGGTGCTAGCAGGGCACCACCAAAGCAGCTCCACGAGGGACCCTGTGGGAAAAACGCGCCATCAACCCCATGCACTGCGTTAATAGCAGACATTTGAACAGGAAAATGTTAGGGAAAAAAGCACAGCAGTGTCTTGGCAACACTTCTAGTTATAATTCTAAATGAACATTCATTCAAAATGTCATGGTTATTAAAACAATAATAAAGCAGTTTAACTGATATTAATAAGTGGGAAACAAGATCATTGCCACAAAGTATTTTGCTTGCACCTCTATCTGTCCAATCATGTCAGAAGGATTATATGCAAAACTAATGATTGCCTTTCTTTCTAAAATATTCAGTCCTACTGCAATTAATACAGAGAGAGCTCCTCATAATAACTTAACACTGGTTTGTGTGGTGAAGAATAACACTGGGCATCAGCTCTGTCCTATCTGAATACAGGGTTAGGTCCTTCTAGGAACTCATCATCTGCTGCTCTTGTTACAATTGAAATAAGACCCCATCTCATAAAACCGTACCACCAGAATCAATAAATAAGACATGCAAATAAAACATCCTTAGAGTTATTCTGAGAAACCCAGTTCCATTGCTGTCTACTGAATAGCAATCAAGAAACACTTCAGAAGAAGAGTGGTCATTTTAGGCTGGAAGATGATGCTTACAGAAAAACCAGTGATGTTGATTTGGCCATACCTTACTTTAGAGCAAAAGTGAATCCAGACCAAACAAACCTAGGTGTGCTTCCTGATTCAAAGTCCACTAGTCCAAAGATATATCCACACCACCTGCATCATTTGAAGCACAGCGAAAATTAATTGCATCACAACCATCCAGCGTTTCTGATCCCAGAATCACAGGGATGGTGGAAAAGGTCTTTGCTAAAAGTGGAAAGGGGGAAACTTAAGCATTGTTTAAAGGCCTTGCGACGCTCATTTAGTGTTAAGGATGGATTTGAAGAACTCTCCCCCAGATTTATGTTCTTAACCAAGAAAATTAAACTTAATTTCAATTAAAGAAACCAAATGAGAAGAATAGTTAGAAGGTTGAAAACCCAAATATTCAGAATAGTTTTTACTCTGTTAATATTTGAAACAGTATCTATAAATATATATAATATTGAAAATTTATTCAAGAATCAAGAAGACGTTCATTGACTGAGTTTCTGAAAAAAACATGCATTTCTGAGACATTATTTGGACTCACTGAATAATAAATTCTCAAGTTTCACACATTACTAGGNCTTCTCCTTCTCCTTCTTCTCCTCTACTTGCTCTTTCGCCTTCTTCACCAGGACTGTCATTATCATCATTGAACAATTAATAATATCTGTATATGGGGAGGGATAGTAAAATCTGAAAACTAAGAGAAATTAATGTGTACTTGTTTATGGTGACATAATTTATTGTATTGCTCTTCCAATTTTTAGTAACACAGAAAACAGGTAGACAAACGTTTAAGATTGCATATTCACTGAGATTGTTTTTCCTCTTAACTGTGCTATTCAATAATGGATTGAATAGCATAAAAATAGAGAACAGGCAACAGATAGGACTTTGAAACTGATGTTCTAATCCCCTAGATTTACAGGCCCAAATTTTCATACATTGTCTCCCACCAGCACTGAGGCAGAAAAATGGAGCTGGCTAAGGACTGAGCACTGTTAGAAAGGAAACTCCTAGAATGCCTGCTAGCAAGTGACTCACTTCCCAAATTGCTGGGTGACTAGAAAGTAAGGTCAAAAATCAATGAAAAGTGCTGAGAGCTCTCACTGAAAACAATAAAATATGAAGAAATATGTCACTTTCTCTGGACACTAAATATAAAAAAAAAATAAGCTTAATTTTACACTACATTTTAAAAATGTAAACATTGGCATGAATTTTTTTCTTCCTTCTAGCCTGATATTTTTTATATTTCTGGCTAAACCCCTTTACAAGACTTTTGCTCCTATCAAGACGTAGATGTCTTCACTAGGGCAGACAGAATTGTGATGACAGCACTTTACAATGCTGCAGACATCCAATCTGTATAATCTCTGTTTTAATATGATTTAGCTCAGGCAGCTTTTCCTAATTCATATTCTGAGTCTGGCTAAATATTGGAACAAGGCAAATGTTATATTGTTTGAGTTTGGAAAGACAGATGGAGCATATTTGCTACATATTGAAATCTAACAGAGAACTATTTCTTCTGGTAGCTGTAAGGTAACTGCTGAATAAGTTGAAGGGGGAAAAACAGGCGTGGAGCAGAAGTTTTAAATCCCTTAACTCTTGTGCTTCCTGTAATTGCTGATGTTCCTTATTTACTAGGGAAAAAGTGTTAAGAACCCCTAACAGTCTTAGTCTAGTCAAGAAGACACTTTATGTTTGAAAAAACATGGAAAATCATTTTCATGTCAGATAGTGAAAAAGTTAATATATCAGCCTAGCCTGAAAAATATAAAAGAAAAAAATGCCTTCACCCTTCTTGTTTCTTATTCAGGGCTTGTTTGATATAGGAAATCTGCCTTTTTTTCTGTGTTTCAAATGTATTTCCTCACCATCTTGAACTGCTATAGTCACCAAAGATATAACTACATTTATATGTTTGATTCCACTGTTTGCAGTTTGTGTGTTACCCCTTTTCATGTAGAGCCTTATGAAACTAGTGATTCGTATATTGGAAGAAATGCACGATAGAGACTCAATTCTACAGGCTTAGGCGTACAGGCAAAGATGATGTTTATGCCCTGGATATTTAACCTAATGTTTCTGGTAGTTTCTCCATTTTCTTCTTCCCCATCCCCTTGCCTGTCTCATAGAAAATCTGATTGAACAGTACACAAAAGATTCTATTATATCACCTGTACCCTAAGGCAAGATTAAACATACCAAGTCATTTCTGATAAATCTGGATGTAGTGTCGTCTTTGAAACTTCTCATAAAGACACTGTAATCTTTAAATAGTCTTTTTGAGCTCCAAATAATCTCTGACATTTCCCTGCATATCTAACATAATATCTAACATTCTCTTGCTGCAATTAATTTTGTCCCAAAGATTTTGAGAAATGATTACTGCCCTTGGCTTAAAAAAAAAAAACAACTTTAACAAACAGAAGACAATCATCATATCTCCTCTGGATTATTTCCTCCAGTTCTTTCCCCTGTTCTTTACAATTTTCCCCACCAGCCCCATTCTCTAGACTTCTGACAACATAGTTACACTGACATCCACTGAGATATATCCATTTCATTATTTCCCAAAACGTGATGACCAAAATGGGGTCGAGTACTCCTTGACTATTACAATATTTGATGAAGTAGAAATCCTTCAACTGACAAACAATACTCTTATTCGTTCTCCCTAGTATAAACCCTTTTTTTGATGACAGAATTTGACAACAGCTTGTGACTCATGAAAGCACTGGATGCAGCTGATTATGCCCTTCTAAGTTTAGAATTGAATTTAACACTGAAAACATTTTAATTCTTCAGTGTGCTAGGTATCAGACTGCTTCTATAGAAGAAGTGAATTTCCTAAGATCATGCTCCAGGTAAGTGTGAGCTCACGGGTCCCTAACTTAATTTAGTGATCATCGTGAAGCAAATTTCACAGAAGGATAAACATTTTAAAAATGTTTATGTTCTTGCAAATGTGACTCAAGTATATATCTAAGAAGAAAAAAAAGAAGGTAGAAATATTATAACTGCTGAAATTGCTTTGCTATGATCTCTCATTAGACATCAGTGAATCTGCAAACACCAGACACGATCGCCCTTTCATTCAAAATATTTCAATGTTTTGAATAGACAGAAAAAAGTACAGGAAAAAAACAGATCCAATTAGTTCTGGTGCTCACTGATTTAATATTTATTTGCAAGACTATGATTTTTATAGTTCTGGTTGACTTATGTTGAGCTTTGTTGATACTGACATGATCTGTTGTCCAAGATAAGATTTCTAAGTTTGGCTGTGACAGAGATAATTTTCTTCACCAGTTTTCTTCTTTTTGCTCTTATCCTGAGCCCCCCCACACCCCTCATCCTGTCGCACTGAGAGTTTAGGTGCCAGACAGGCTTCTTCCACAGCACTACTATATTTGTGAACCTTAAATGCTGTTTGGAAAACTTGACTGTTAATATCTCAGGAAAAATTAATTTATTTTTAGTACCTGTTATAGTGAAAGTATTTCTGTCACCAACCACATTCCTCTAACTTACATGAATTTGAATTTTATTCATTTGTTATCTTCTGCCACTGTGCCTTTACTCCAAGGGCTATTTAAGGTCTCTTTTTTAGACCTATTTTATGAAGTTTATTCTGTTTTGGAAAGTTCTGTGGAATTCTGTGCCATGTATAAGGGAAATTATAAAAATTTAATCCACAGGTAATGGGAAATCAATGTTGGTATCATTAAGCTGAACTTGTAAACACAGAACTTTAATACGAATGTAAAATATGTTGAGAGCTGAAAACATACAGGTGAATAAGGACATAAATACTTAGAGCTGGCTGCTGTATGTACGATATTTTGTTAAGAAAGAAGGAATATAAATGCTAAACTTTGAAGCATTACTTCATTCCATCCTTTAAATAAACAAAATCCCCAGCAAGCTAAGAACACCATTATCCAGAATGATTGAAATTAATACATTGACAATTAATATCTCGCAAATATTCAACTCGCATTAATCAAACAGTTTCCCACACTTTAAATTGGATTTTGTTATGAGCTTACTCTTAAAAATATAGAACCCCATTCCAAAAGAAGTACTAATGCCTACATCATTCCTGATGTGAATTAACCAAAAGTAGAGGATTTCTACTGGGTAATTCTTGGGATTAGTCTTTTCTAAGGCTAAAACTGAATTACACAGAAAGTAACAAAATATTGCAAATAAACTGTAGAAATACCAACTACTGGGAGACAAGATCTTTCTGGGTCAGGGATAATGTCCTTGCAAAGACAGAAGAGGGTAAAGCAATGGCACAGAAATTATTTTTTGGCTAATTTTTCTTTACATTATTAAAAAAATGATCCTATGCAACACAGTGCTACTGATATCAAATGAAATAAAAGTGGGAAGTCAAAGAATATTTGGAGGTATTTGATTATTTAACAATTGTATTTTCCTTCCCAGTATTATCAAAATGAACACAGTGATTGTGAAAGAGCACAATGAGTGTTCTTGAGTCCCAATGACTAAGGGCTGTATACTTTAAAGTAATATTAGTACAAGGACCAATTGAAACTTTTATAGAAACTGCTTCACTGTGCACCTGAATATGAAAAGAAATTGTTTCTTCTGTAACTTGTGTTCACTGATATACCTTTAGTAACTTTCTCTTTTTTTTTTTCTTTTTTTTTTTTTAAATTCCCTATTAAAATACAGCTGTTCAGGTTTTATGACAAAAAAGTCAACATGTCTCTCAACAATGAATTTGAAATATGCCACTAGTAGTTAACTCAGTGCTGGTGTGTCAGCTAACATCAAATTTAGTGCCATGCATAATAAGATTTTTATACGCCTGTAGCAACATTATGTTTTTTCCCATTTAAGTACATTTTGAATTAAACTCTGATCCATTTTCTTCATGCTTTCTACTCACTGAAATACTTTGCAAATCCGTTTTTCAAACTTCTGTCTTTACTCTTGTAAAGCCCTGTTATTTCCCTGGTTTCCTCTGGAACACAATGTGGAGAAATCTGATACACGGCACTCTGTAATGCAAAGTCCATTCAGCTACAGAAAGTCTGTTCCATTTGGCAATTATTCCTTAGAAGCTACATCTGAATAAGAGCTTAACTATAAGAAAACAAGTGGTGTGTAACTGTTAGATACCTTCATTCTTCATTTACCTGCTCTGAAGCCTAATGTGAATGGAATCCTAGACTGGATGCTGCTAACATCACTCAACACTTCCCCATTTACTCAGGAGTCAGACACTGTTCTTTATCAATCATATTTAAAACTATTCCTTGTTACATGACAGCATCCAAAATAGACATCATCTAGTCCCAGAAAAAGCAATAAACTTGGTCCAGTCTTCCTCATTCATGTCGAATTCTTAGTGCTTTGTGCTGTTAAGAAGACACGTGTCTCTAGTAGAAACATTGGTATTACTCATTTAAGCAGATAGAGGCCTTCTGAATCTAGTCCTTTCCACAAAGTTACACAACTTCAGAAAGGAAGTGTCCTTTGCCCAGCTTAATAACCACGTTGTTTGCCTCACTTCTAGCATAACTTTAAAGTCTTCTTGCTGAAGCATAAAAATAAACAAGAATTTCTGTAAGTATTTAGGCTTAGATTTAAAGGCACGATTTCTTTTTTAACAAGCGTGGTTTAGTGAGTTTGGGAATCCATGCAAGTATATAGGAAAGCTCCCACACTAGCAAGCAGTATTTTGTACATCAGTATTGTGAGCTTAAACTAGTGCACAACGTTGTACAGTGTAGCATAGTCTAGTCTAGCCTACTACAGCCACAGAATCAAATGTTCATTCTCTAGTAAAATATTAAACTTAAAAAAAAAAGAAAGCATATCCTGGCAAGTTCTGCATTGTTGTTACAGGCAGCAGTTGCTATTTTTTCCAATGCCCAAGGCAAATTAACTGTACAGTGATGGGCTCTCACCTATTTAACTCCAGGGGTCCAACAGCTGTACTCACTGATCTAGTTAATGAAGGAAATGAGGAGGAATGAAACTTGTGGTCTCGACTATATCTGTATTGCTCACTGAAATATGCAGATAAATACTGTTGAAATAACTTTCTGTCACTGCAGTTGCATAATTTTGAGACATATTGGATTATTTATAATTTATTTTAAAAATAAAAGACTTAGTCTGGATTCCAGCATTTCACCATATGAAATAATCTCATCAGAACCACTTTCCTATAGGGAAAGACTAAACTATGTTTTCAGGAGAGGTTTGAATGACACTAAGATTGGGATGACACAGAAAAGTGTCATCACAGTAAATAAGTGCAAACAGGTATACTCCAGACATGTGCAAAGATATTTTCTCATTCCAAAAGAAGTTAATACCTTCTGAATCTCTGCCAGTGCTCACTTCAAGACTAAAATTATAATTGAATAGTTATGTTTATAACACCTGGCAGAGGTGAGGTAAATAAAGTATTTTTTTCAGGAATAAATTAAATAAATTTTAGGTTGAATTAGAGGCTTATATAAAAGTAGCTGGCAAAAACTGCTAAATAGCACATAAGTAAAAACTCTTTTGAAAAAATTGGAAGCAGAAGAGTTTAAGGTTCTAAGAATTAGCTTTCTTTTTTATTTTTAATTTCAGTTGAAGAATCTGGCATGGCAGCCTCAAAAAAAAAAATATTAACAAATAAATACCTAATGTAAGAAAGCTGGCTAAAATCTGCAGTTGATGGAATAGAATATTTTCTAGAGTGAATCATCCCATCCTAAGAGATCAAAAAGTTCTACCTCTTCTAGGGCAACTCATACCTGACACTGACCAGGGCACTTGAACTGAAAAATTAAAGTGTCTAACTTTTAGGTATTTGATGGTGGGCAAAATATATCCCACTCTGAGTTCTGTGGGAAAAAGTTTTCTTTAGCAATCTGGAGAGTAACTAGCTGCTGACAAAGTTTCCAGTTCAGGCTTTCTATCAAGCACTTCTGATAAGCAATCCATATTCAGGTGCATGAGTGATCCTTTAGAGACGCTCTTTTCTGTTAACTAATGGGAGTGTCATGACAATGAGCTTAAAGTAAATGCCGCCTTTTGGTGACTAGATGGAGGTGAAAGGAACTCCATTTTAAGTGATATTAGGACATAAATCCTTTAAAACTCATGGCTGTGTAATTATCAGAGGGGATAAACTTCATAACATTCTCTTTTCATATTTTTATTTTAGTATCATCACCACTCTTTGCATTGTTTCTCTCTTGTTGAACATAATGGGAGGCAGATACTGTCTGAAGGCATCACTGTTTTTGGTTTTCTTCCCAAAATAAAGCACCTTTTTGTTACTCATCAGTGTGTGCAGAGAGAACAGAGCTGACAGAGTACTAGAGAAACCCTATAACCTTGTAGTGAAAAATGCTGTGGCAATACTTGCCTTATTACAAAATATAGCTTATTATATGCCCACTGGGAATATGGTATGAAGATAAATATGTGCTGAGGATAAAAGTTAGAATACATTACATAAGAGTGCTTTTACAATGAGGAATATGGCATCATTTCTACATGTAAGTGAATTTTGCAAAATTTGACCTCAAAGTTTAAGGGTGATAACTACAGAAAAGATGTAAGGGGAACTACGGGTAAGACTTACATATTCAATAAAGCAAGGAGACAAAATATATGGTGTTAGATCAATTCTCAACACACATATTTTTTTCCATTTACATCAATGGCAATTACACATATTTTGCATAGACAGAAAAGTTTAAGGTAAGCAATACCATAAAAGCAAAGCAATTAAAAGTTTTACTTGAAATAAAAATTCCATCTTTGGCACACTGTGTTGTGTATAGGTTTAACAGCACAGATGGCATGCTACTTTATATCCTTTTTTGCTGCTATCTACAACAGTTAACTGAAATATGTTCTTTGTTTGCTTTAATAGAGGGGAGGGGAGAATTCATGTGTGTTTGTCTCTTTAATGAAATAAACTATTTTCAGTACAAGATTCATAGAAAATGCTTTTGGTAATTGTAAAAGACAGCTGTCATGATCATACTGAAACTAGGATTCAGAGACACTAGGTAAGACATTTATGTCAATTACATTGTATGTATTGTCTTGGCACACTTTATTCATGGTTTTGTTTAAAGTCTATTATTTCACAACTCATTGGTTTGCCAAAAATAAAAAGACCCACAAAATATTTTCCACTTTTGAAAAGAACTTAAACTCCAGAGGTATTAGTTATTCAACTAATAACTCTTGGCAGTTGAAGCAAGGGCAGATTTTATCTTTGAAATATCTCTATCAAGATTTTTTGGGTCTTGTTGTGATGGAATTTGGTGTGTGTTATGTTATAGTTTCACACTGGTGAAACAGCAAGAAATTCTCTTACCTGTAACCAGATCTTGCTTATTCACTGGCCTTGCTCTGATCCTGGGTCAAAGAAGTCAGAATCTTGCTATATTTTTGTGTAATAACAGAATTGATGCCATGTAAGTATATAAGACCTCTTGAAGCATTTGAAGACAGTTTTATCCTCCCACTAAATAATAAAAATTCTTATTAACCATAAATTATTAATATAGACAGATTCTCATATTATTCCCTTCCTTCTCGAACTGAATATTGAAGCCTATTGCAAAAATTTTGCTTCAGGGATCTTCAGGGAAGTCGTTCATGGAGCTTAATACATATATGTGATGTGAGTACAATTAACTACATCCTAAAACACGAGAAAAAAACCGCCCCAAATTTCTCCAACTGAATATCTATTGTTTTATTTCTAACTTTCTCCACCATATTTATATTTTTAATTTCTTTGACTAGACCATAAAAAGTATTGATTACTTTACAGAAAAGTATGATTTTCTATATTTTAGGAGACTTTCTTAATACATGCAAGATTTATGGATATTTACTATTACCTAATCTGCAAAAATATGGCGTTTCTTCAATGCTAACAGAGAAATTCTTATCTTCTTCTGAACTTCTGAGCTGCATGTCTTGCTAGAAAATGCTATTGTCAATCTTTATCAGATAAAAAACATAATTCAAGTTTACACGTGCAGTTGATACACCACATAAAATTGCATATACATGAAACATTTCTGGTTTGATGGACTTCAGGAGCACCTCTTCTTTTTTCTTTAAGATTAGCTTGAAGGCTTTCATAACTGTATTTTTATGTAAAATTATGGCTTCAGGAAAAAAAATTACAATATTGATAAATATTTGGAAGTAGTTTTCTACACTCTTATATTTTTGGAAAGGAGTAGACATAATAAAACTATATATTCAGGTGATATCTTAATTTTACTGTTCCAGTTTCCATTACCTGTAAAATGGAAAAAGCTGTTATTTTTGTTGAAAATTTTTTTTCTATTTGGACTCCTCTAAGATGTTTAACTTTGGCCCTGAATCTGAAAACACTTCTTTTTATGGCTAACCCCTAAGTTTAAGAAAATTAACTTTAAAGCATATTCTTATTTGAACAACAACAAATTATCTTGTCCAAGCAGTGGTCCTCTGTTCTTATAGGTCGTGCTTCAGGAATTCTGCATAGACAGGACAACAAAAAATATAAAAATCAATATATACAGTACAGCTCATGGGAACGAAATAAGAAGAAATTACAAAGAAATAGAAACTGAATCAAAGGCTCTGTCATTATTTGCTAATAAACATGCTCCAGGTATCAGCAGAAACTCAGAGGAATTTCTTGTACACTTCACATAGGGAATTATGACTCTAATTCCAATACTGTGAAAGTATTTTTTTCCTATTTGACAGTTGTCCTGCAATGCTTCCATGAGTCAATTGTTAAAAATCAATGCTTATTTCCTTGTGGTGGCCTATTGTATTTTTAATTGAATCCAGATTTAAAAATAACTAACAAACACTATCTCTAATCATGTTCATGAAATAAATAATCCCAGCTTTGGCATTCTTACTAAAACACTAATATTGCATTTGCAATATGAGGCCATTTATTTTTGGTTCTCTGCCTAAAATATTGGGAAAATAGACATGGTTGATTTCTAGTTTGTGCAAGATTTATCTCTAATTTAAGACTGTTTAACTGCCTGGAGGTTAGAAATGGATAACTTCAGTATAGTAAATAAAATTTGTAGCATCCAAAGCCTCTTTCTCTATCTGGAAATCCTTTGCTTTTTATCTCCTCGATATTTTAAGCAGCATATGTTTTTATACGTTTTCATAACAGTTCCTTTAAGTTTTCTCTTAGATTGGAACTGTTTATTTTTCCTTAGAACTGGTAATGGTAGACATTTCATGAAATAGGAAATTATCATGAAACTTCTGGTCTCTCTTCCTATACTTAAGAGTGCCTTGTTTGCTTCTTTGTTCTAAACAAAGAAAAGTTTCTAGGTCAAGACACGAACTTGTTAGTTAAATTCTGTCCTGAGGCAGATTTTTATTAGAAGAATAGGGGTCAGATTAACTGTAAACATCATCTTTAATCACAAAAAAAGTATTAAAAATTTGAGTAATGTTATTAGTTCAATTTTTCTAAACCTAAATATCTATAGATTTTCAGTTTCTTATCAGAATTTTAGTTGTTTGACCAACTATTAAATCTTCTAAAATTAGACCAGGCTGGCTTCTTAGGGTTTTTACTGATGAGTCTTTCATCAGGACACTTTGTGCAGCCAGAACTGAACTAGAACTCTGTAACTAGTTTAAGTCCTTTAAAAAAAAAAAAAAAAATTGTGCTCTTCAAAGTTTGCTATATGAGAGCTGAGATTTGAGTAGTAAGCTAATTCCAGTAGATAACAAATGCAGTGTGTGAAGAAGCTAGCCTTAGGGATTTTCTTTATTGTGCTATTGGCATTCAAAGTCATGTAAACAATTACCTATTTCAGCTGAATATCATCTAACATATGGATCTAATAGCTTTATGCCCATTTTAAATCTAATCAGTCTTCAACTTGGCTGTCATTAGGTGTGACAAAAAAAAATAGATTTGAAGCAAAACAAAATAATTCAGGTCTGAAAGGACATTAAAGGAAAACTTGTGATATTTGCTAGAGAAAGACAAGTATTTTTGACTCCATTAGCAGTGCTTCTAAAGGGCCACAGCACATTCCACTAAAAAACAGAGTTTAATTGCTAAAACTAGTGTGTTTACAAAGTTGCTGTTACCACCGAAGGATTTCACTTCAATGGATTTCACTATGCAGACTCAGTTTATATTCTGGTGCAAACCTGCCAGGTGGATGGTAGCAAAGGGGTTTGAGAAGGAAAGGCCAATATAAAATGTACTGGGTTCACAGACATACTAAAGACTTTCAGACTGATAAAAACACATCCACTTAACTGATGAAGGCATTGTTGTCTCTGCCTGAAAGATAGACAGGCAAATTACAATATTTTTGCTGAACCTTGCTTTATTTCTATCAGGAACGAGTAACTTTCTCTTTGTGATAATTTTTCTTTTTTTTAACAGTATGAATTTTAAATTTTATTCACTACTCTGATCATGATCAGAGAGGGTTCTGTAACATAGCAGAGAGAATTCTAAGTAGCACTTTCTAAACTAGTTGAATACTAAAAACCAAGTGTTTAACAAAGCCTGCTTAATGTCCTGGGAGAAGCAGAGAAGGTGTATTGGCTTTAGAAAATGAGAGGCTATATCTTGCTAGTAAGTATTAGCTTTCGCAGCTGTAACCAGTGTATAGTCTCAGTGAGGCTGCTTAATTTTAAAGGAAGTTCTATTTGTAAAGTTAAACTCTCAAGCAGAACTGTAGAGGGACTGAAAAGATCCAAAACTTATATTGCAGAAAATAAGTAGAAGTATATGCTGGCATATTTGTGAAATGAAAACTTTTTTCTTAATCCTGAGTTTTTCATAGTAGCTCTTGGAAAACTGCTCCTTCAACTCTAAGTGTTCAGAGAGTCTAATTCTGGTTCATCAGATTTACGGCAGAATTTTTGCTGGTTTTATGGTCACCAGAACCTGGTCCACAGCTACAAACAGTGGAAAATACAGTAATGGTCTTCTTTTGCCCGTTCAACTTAGGTTTGTAGAAATCTTCTAAGATGAAATGATTCCGTTCTCTCCTCTAATGGAAAATATTTAAACCATTTTCTCTCACCTCCCAGAAGAATATCCCCACTCTTTCCTTAGTTTCTGAAGTAATTCAGTTCAGCAAACACAAGTTTTATATGTATAGGGGCAGAGTTGGGTAAAAGGGAAGAGGGAGGTTTACTTCTGCGAACTGGTCCCAGATGTATAGAATCTGCCTTCTTGAAGATTTAGTTATACTGTCTATAGTCCTTATGGATATTATGGATATGCCACCCATAATCATGGACACAGAAACTGACAAGTTCCTGACTCATGCATTTTCCTCCATGGTAAATTTTTAATGACACACTCTAAAGTATCTCTAAATTTTCAGACAATAATTTCACTGAGATACAGACAGAAATTTATTTTGTCATGCATTCAAATACACATAAATCCATTTTCTACTCCAGATTATGAGTATATATTTATTTTTGGGAGACACATATGCAGAAACACCAGAATTTGAAAGAAATTTTCAGAATCAAAACATAGTCCTACATATGACCGGAAAATTACTTGAATGCATAAAAAGGTTTAAATGCTGGGATATCCACATGCCCCTGCAATTTCAGGGGAGTTAAATAGTTGTAGGAATATCTGTGTTGCTTTTGGATGACAAAAAACCATCTTGATTCCACAGTTACTTTGTGACAAGCACCAAAACACTTACACTTCTTAAAGCTTTAATTTTGCACACAGTTTTGTCTAGCCTGACCCCAAGTGCAGTGATACATGGTCAGATAAAGTACTAGGGACCAACATTTGTACCTCTAAGAAACTATCTGATTAAAAATGTGACGTAAGATTGTGAATGATGTCATATGGTTTTAAACACCCTTTTGAGTACCATTTGTGAACTAAAAATCCAACCTCTTGCTTTAACCAGAAAAGAGAGGGAAAAAATGTTATTTATAATGCAAATAAATGTTATTATCATTTATATGTTCTAAGAATAGTGCCTTTGTTTCCATTCTTCACTTCTGTGTCTTGAAACAAAAACCAGATTTCTCTTTTTTTTTAGGCATACCAAACTATATGTAGCTCTGTGCAGAAACAGTTTCAAGTTAAATTTATAAAAAATGTCTTTAAAGATATATTTTCAGTGGGATGAGGAATCCATAAAATTTTCCAGATATCTTGGACCTTCTCAGTTGTTAGGTCATCTTTCAAGGTTATGTTTTATCGTGATTTCTGAGATTATTTACTTACCACTTCCACTCTGAAAGCAAATCAATGGTACCTGTCTCGATCCATCCTCCTATCAACTGAAAAATAGCGCAGTGGAAGAAGTACACAAAAACAAATGTTACCACAAATGCTTATGTTCATAAGAAGAAGAAAAGAACTTTTATCAATGAAAATCTGGTAAAAATAAATGTTTCAAAAATATCTTGACTTTGCAACTAAAGCAAATAATGCTTCTTACGAATGAAGTAATGATTCTTAGTACCAATGCAGGAAGGAAAGTCCACAGCAGTATCTATCATTTCTAATTCAAGCTTTTTAGTCAGCTAAGCATGTAGTCAGGGTGCCACAAGGTCCGGTTTCTCCTCATGGGCTTTAGGACAGGAACACTGGAAGCTCCCTGTAGCCAGGCAGGGCCCATACCACCACCCCATCCAGATGACAGGCAGCCAGGGAGCGCCAGGACAGCCCCAGCCCCAGAGATTGTTCAGGTCCCTGGGTATGGGCCAAGGATGGCGCAGAATGTTAGAAACGGAAGATGTCTGATGCAGCACTGCTAATGGCCCCAAGGTCTAAAATAGGCTCTTGGAGAGTGGGCCAGGGGCAGAAGAAACAGGGACACCAGGACAATAGGTCCTAGAGAACCCTCAGGGCTCGGACAGAGGGACAGTGCTGGTCAAAGCCACAAAGCCTTCTCAGAGCAATGGGAGCACATGGGAGAAGACAATGTTTATACGAAAGTGTGTTATTTGCAAATATTCGAAAGCTTGTTTAATTTTTCTCCAAGGCTACATTTACTGTTTACTTCTTGACAAACTACTTTGCTCCTCAAGCCATTACATTTTTTTCCTTAAACAGCTTCATTTAAAATATATATAACACTATCTTTTGTGCCATGCTGCTTAAATTATTTACTATCAGTGTAGATTATTGAAATGCAAGAAAAAGTTTATTCTCAGAGAAATTAAACAACTATTAGCAGTAAATTGGACTTCATTACATTTTCATAAGTCTTGATTTAAGATGATTATAAAATTAAAGCTTCATTGCTATAAATGTCTCCTTCCTAGCTCGTTTTATTATTAGTTTACTTTTACAGCCCCCAGTCTTGTAAGAAAATGGTATGGTTAGTAAATTATTTTTACAAAACACACTGTATGTTTGTTTTACATACAGTCAGTAAGACTATAGGATACCTGCTGATTCAATTATTTTGCATAATTATGTTTTGGTCAGAATTTATTTTGGCTGGATTCAGTTGTTATGCAACTTAATGTCAGAAACTGTAATGAATTCACTGTTTGATTATCACAAATGAACTAAAAAACCCCAAATGCCTTAGACTTCCAAGAGCTCCATTTGGCAGCTGCTAGAGAGGCATCTAAGAAGTAGAAAATCCCCTTAATTTTTACTCTTTTACACATCTTCAAGAATATGACTAACCATTTCACAACTACCAAATGAAATAGTGTCTAACTAGTGTATTTTCCTTATGTCTTTGACAAGCCTTGAGTAAAATCAAGTTCCATTTGGTGAATTTGTGTCATATTTCCTGGAATCAGCAGCCCTGTCAATATATCAGTCTGGAGTCCTTTCCGTCATGTCATTTTGCTAAGGAGTAGCAGCACATGCACCTTTTCTAGGACTGTATGCCGACAGGTTGGCCACTCCACTGAGAAGCTTTTAAACAAAGTACAGTACAAATGCACTCCACCCATACCTCAGCAGTTTCATCTTAACCCAATTGTCAGTTCTCAGAAAACCTCCAAGAACATAGTTTTTTATTGGGATTTCTTTAACTTGGTGCAGTCAAACTTTTGCAAATAGGTGGAGTAAATCACAGCGAAATGACACAGGCTAAGGTGTTTGTGATAATATTGTGATTTATGAACCTTGTTTACTTATAAATCTCAGTTAAAAAGCTCTTCATGTTTTTTTCAAGTAAATTTGTTATACAAAATAAAACTGCATTCATGACCATATAATGAAATAAAAGCGACATTAATTGTGATAAAGAAAATATGAATAATATGTGTGTAGTAGAAATTTCCTCCCTTTTTCTTTCTGTTTTTCTTTCTTTCTTTTCCATATTTATGCTTTTGTACATCTGTGATTAGCTAGCAAGTTAATTCACTTTTGTGATGTCCAGATGAATGGCATTTTATGTGCCCACATATATACAAATATATATACACAAAAATCTATACATATATATA
>VYZQ01045746.1:17785-43238 GCA_013400655.1 Mystacornis crossleyi | reverse complement strand
ACACCTTTTTTTGTGAAAGAAAAAAAAAAAAAAACCCCAAGGAAAACCAAAAAAAAAAAAAAAAAAAAAAAAAGAACTGAAAAGTGATATTTTCAACTGCTACATGAAATGTCATATAAACATCCAAACTTTTGCCCCAGACAAGCATTACAAATTAAAGATTGCATTGCACATGGATTAAAGATGCAGGTTTTCTAATTATGATAAACTTAGTTACAGAATGAAATGTCATAAAACACTCAAGGGCACTTAATCCCATCTTTATGGTTTACAGAGAGAAATAACAGTTTATGTCAAATATTGTCAGTACAAAGACAGTTAAATTTGACATATAAAACATGATGGGAGCTCACAAACATGACACTTTTCGATTTCTTTTAGGCTGGAAATATACTGAAATGTCCAGAGTCCCTGAGGCATATCAATAACAAATTTGAAACAAAGAGAAAGATTGTCTCACCTTACACTACTGCAGGAATGGAAGAGAAAGGCAGAATTTTTCTGGTATTAATTACCCCTGGTTTTTCTAATTAGGTTGATCCAGTTCTAGAAATGCCTCTTAGGAAGAGTTTCTAAGGTTTCTAATAAAGGTCATGTACACTACATATATTTATTCATTCTGTGAACAGAATATTTACCTACTTAATATAATCTAAATGTTCCTTAATAATGCCTTATGATTGCTTCACTAAACCTGCTTGCTGAACCATTCCACAGCCAAAATTATTCTCTGTAGGAAACATTTATCTTCTAATGCATTATTCTGCTCTCCTCAACTTTGATGTCAATTCTAATATATTCTCATTGATAAACTTAACCTCTATAAAACTACTGTCTGTATATTTGCATTTTGGGGGCTTATTTTACATTTGTCATGCATGCTTACCAAAGGCATTCAGTTTCTTGCTCAAGAAGATAGTACTAGGAAATTATCCACACCTATGACAATAATATGCATTAGTTATCTGCCTACAGTATTCACTGATTGGATGATTTGAGGTATATATATGTGAAATCTATAATCATACATGGAAGGTCTACACTATTCATGTAAACTTGGTCCCTCTAGTTACTGAAATTTAGAGATCCAGAGCTAAGTTCTGAAAAGTAGTTAGTATTATCTGTGTCTTTTTATTTATAAACCAGGTAATCATCCTTATTTCCAAATTTTATTTAAACTAATTAATCTCTGATTCACCAGATGTGGTAATAGAAAGAGGGATAAATATTACGTACTGTAATAACTTCAACCTTCATTTGAGGCTAAGGAACAAAACATATGAAGTACAGGTTGTGACTAGCTGTACCTTAAGATGGTCATAAAGGACAAAGGACCCAAACAAGTAAAATTCACTGAGAACATTTCAGTGAGAAATTATCCAGTTATCTAGCAGGAATTCTTAGTTTAGGCCTTTTACCATTTGTTCGTTGCAGCAGTATCCTTGCAGTAGTATTCTAGCTGGACACCTGACTTTAGTAACTGAAGAATCTTATTGGAGATAGGAATATTGAGCAAGTTTTTCATATTTTTTTTAATCTATTGAGGTTTTATTGAAGACCAACTGTTCCTATGACAGTTCAGAAATCTTGAGAGAAATAGCATAAACTCTAAGATAGTTTTCTTATTATTTTCAAAAAACATCTAATTCAGATTTTACATGTATGTCAAAAACAATAACAGTGTACGTACTTGAAAGCTGCATCAGAGGAAAAAAGTTTTACATTAAGTAAAACATTAAGTTTTACAGTAATAAAATAATATCTGTGTTGAGTTTTCTAATTACCTACAATGAGGACAACATTACAAGAACAGAATCTCTACCTATATTGACCAGATAGTCCTTACTGACATCTAAAATTGAAATACACCAGTCATAAAGAGTTGAAAACCATAGTAGAATGTAGGTGAATCACACATTTAGAAGATAAAACCCCTCACCAAACAACTTGTTTAAAATTAGATAGATAGATAGATATAGATNAGATTAGATATAGATAAGATGGAGATAGAGATAGAGATAGATAAATAGAGATAGATAGAGATGAGATAGAGATATCCATTTTGACCTCAAAAATATAAGTCTTTCCCATACTAATGCTAATAAGTTACATGCCTAGATTTCTCACTTGTTCCATATCTTTCATACATGTATCTAATTGGTATTTCTATGAAAAAAAGACAACACTGTATGACGTCTATAGGTTTTATTTAGATGAATATCATGCAATTATTAATTCAAATATTGAAACTTAAATAATCCTAACCTGTCCAAAGCTGATATTTTACATTTGCAATACATCACTAGTCATTGTAATAATTTATATCCTGCAAGAATATTTACTCACTGGACTAAATTGTGCTTATGCGCTTTCAAACTGTCACTGCTTGTAGCGATTTGGAAATAATACAACAATTTTGTCAAAAGTTACCCTGTTTCAATATGATAAAAAAAAAAGTGTAGATTTATGTAAGAACAGCTTATGTAGCTGTTCATGTGTGCATTACCACAATAGCAAAGTACAAGGATCAAGAATATCAAACTGAAGTTGGAAAGTGAGAGAAGAATTATGCAGCCCTGCAAAAGACATGCCATTGAACAAATGGGGATGTTAGTCAAATGAGAATTGTGTGACTATTAGAGTATATTATTAGAATACGCTTTTTACTTGAGCATAACAGCTGAATGAGTTTCTGCTTTTAGATGTTTTTTTAATCAGCAAAATAAATAGGATACACATGTAGTACATATGGGGTACAATAACCCTCTCCAGCAAACCCACAGTATGTTGGGTTAGTACCAAGAATCCTGCCTTGTTGGGTGTCTCAGTACACATCAGCCAATCCTGACAGTTACCTGCTCATGGGGTCCTAGCCCACAACAGAGGAAAAAGCCTCTTTTCCAAAATCTAGAGGTTATCTATATTATGAGAGCAAAAGTTAATTGATTGAGATTACATTGAACAGAGGCTGAGAGGCACACATACAACCACATCCTATGAATTTGAAAAAATATTTTATGTACTGTATTTTATGTACATCTACTTCTAGGTGTTTGTTGTGAAACTTATGCATATTTTATCCCTGTATGTAGCAATTCACATATATGAATTATTCTGTTGATAAGACAAAGAAGGTCTACAGTTCTCTTTGGTCATTTATGATTCTCAGCTATGTATATCCAATATATAAATATGATTTTAGTGACTACCCTTACTGTAAATTTAAAATAGTGGGATTTTTTTCCATTTTTAGAGTAATTACGTATTTCTATCATTTTATATATGTAGTGAACTTTATTATACAAGATATTCAAGAATATTTATCCTAAAAACAAGTCTGATCAAGAAATTAGAATGTGGCAGAATATTAACTTCAAGAGTTCTTATAGCCAGAAGTGAAGGAACTCAGCTTTTTCATTACTCCTGAAGAATATGTACACTGCCTATACTCCTTTAAAGGTAAGCTGGCAGGTAGCAGGGTAGAGAAGCCTAATAGAAATCTGCTTGTATCACCATAGAGATGGGTAGAACTGAAACATAACATCTCACACATTTGCCAAAAAAAAAAAAAAAAAAGTTTGCTGCGTTCCCAAGGAGAAGTTAGTACAGTCATTGAGGCAACTGATTGCTAGAAAAGTAGTATCTTATCTGAGATTAAATTTTCTTTTTTTCTAGCTACTAAGAAAGGTGAAAAAATATCACTTACAGAGGAAACATAAGTCAAGTTTTACTTTCATCAGGGAGGCAAAACAGAGAACACTGCCTATCTTGAAATTCAAAATCAGTCATCTTGCTAAGAAAGCAATTATATCAATCACTGTTTGTCATAATTATAGCTTTTACATTATGTTGGTTATGACACCTCAGTTTCTTGTAAAAAATAAAAAAAGAGAAAGCTGGAAAATACTCTGGAATTGAAGCAAGCATATTCTAAATTGTCTGAAAGTGAAGTTTAAAACCATTTATTTTCTAAAGAAGTGATATTAAAGTGAGCTTGACCATCTGTCTAAAAATTACATTTAGGTTACTGAAAAGGTCAGATCTCATCTAATTGCATAGATGTCTGCATTGATAATGAAAAACAAAGCTTTTTTTTTTTTTTATATTTGGTGTCTTTCTCTAGTAACATTTTCTGCAGCACATTACCAGCTCTTAAGCTTCTCCCATACATCTCAACTGCTTTACTGGCCCTGCACTGCTGGGTGAAGACTCAGATACTCTGCCGAAACATGCGTCCCTGTGTCCTAGAATCATGGACCCATTTAGGCTGAAAAGGAATTCTAAGGACATCAAGTCCAACTGATAACCCAGCACTGCCAAGTCCAACCTAAAACATCTCTCTAAGGGCCACATCTACATCTCTTTTAATCTCTCTAAGGGCCACATCTACATCTCTTTTAATTACCTCCAAGGATGGTGACTTAACCACCCCCCTGGGCAGCCTGTTCCAAAGAATGGTAATCCTTTAAGTGAAGAAATTTATCCTAATATTCAATCTAAACCTCCCCTGGCAAAACTATCCTTGTTCTATCACTTTTTATGTCAGAAAAGAGACCAACACCCATCTCACTACAACCTCCTTTCAGGTAGTTGCAGGGTGGTAGATTGACAGCAGGTACCCACAAACGTTGCTCTGTCACTCCTCAGCTGGACAGGGGAGAAAAAATATGTCAAAAATTATGTCAAAAGACTTGTAGTTCAAGATAAGGACACTCATCAATTACTGTCATGAGTAAAAAAGAGTGACTGTGGGGAAATTAATTTAATTTATTGCCAATCAGTTCAGAGTAGGATAATGAGATGTATACTCAAAGCTTGGCAACACCTTCCCTCCCACCCTCTCTTCTTCCTGGGCTCAACTTCACCCTCAGTTTTCTCTATCCTTCCCTGCCTTCAGCAGTGCAGGGGGATGGGGAATAGGGGCTGTGGTCAGTTCATTGCATTTGGTGTCTGCTCCAGACCCTTCACGACCTCTGTTGCCCTTTTCTGGACTCACTCCAGCACCTCAGTGTCCTTCTTTTAGTGAGGGACTCAAAAGTGAACACTGGACTTAGGGTGTGGCCTCACCAGTGCCCAGTATAGAGGGACAATCACTGCCCTGGTCCTGCCAGACACAGTGATTTTGATACAGGCCAGGATGCCATTGGCCTTCTTGGCCACCTGGGCACGTGCTGGCTCATGTTCAGCTGCTGTTGACAAACAACCCCAGGTCTTTTTCTGCTGGGCTGCTTTCCAGCCACTCTGCCCCAAGCCTGAAGTATTATACAGGATTGTTGTGACCTAAGGGCAGGACCTGGCATTCACTAAAATTGAGCTGCAAACGATTAATGAAAAATACAAAAAGAGCTTTCCTTAGAAATACTGGTTCTGTTGGCTGTATCATGAAAGACATTGTCTTGTTACTATGCTACTACAGATGATAATGCAGTGAGCAGACACAAAGACAAATACCAGAAACCCCACACAGTTTATTTAAGCAGTTTGTATTTCCAGATATGGACTGCAATGAAAGATTTCAGATCTTAAGACAACAAACAAAAGTAACTAAAGATCTTCTTTTGTATAGTTCTGAAGCTACTGATACAGTTCTAGCAGAGAAAAAAAAAATTATGCTGTATGTGGTATATTATGTATAAAACATTCATGGAAACCCCGGGGCTGTTTTATTTCAGATGATATTATAATATATGACAAACTGAACACAGCAACAAGAATCGTTATAGAACATAAAGGCATGGTTTGGTTTGATAGGTCCACTCTCTACTGAACATTTCTTTCAGTGTGTTTTGTACTCTTGTGTTCGCTACTGTGTGAAAAAGCAGCTGCTGCTAGCAAAACGGGTCAGAAAAAAATTGGTGAATTCTCCAGAGTGACACCCAATGTGTTGTTTTGAGGAGTTTGTGAGAAGTTTCTCTACAGGACAAGAACAGAGACAACAATTAAAGGCAACTGAGACTAGCAAAAGAATAAGTTGGTGTCAGAGACTGAAATATTATAGTTTATGACTTAAACATTTTCATGACAGACTTTTAAAGCTGTATTACAAAAGCTGCAGAGAAGACTACCACACCCTGAGTGGGACTCTGAGAGGCCCTGGACCTGCTTGCTGATGAAGATTAGATAAAGTAACAGCTCAGGGCTGGGGACATTCACAAAGCATAAGCTAAACACCTCCAGGGTGGAGACCACAGCCCCAGGGCTATCAGCTGTCAGGCTGGCACAGACTCCTCGCATCAAGGGGTGGGGGGAGAGAGGCTTTGGGTGTGTGCTGAAAAAGCCGGTGGTCAGAGGCGCAGTGACCGCCCGTCCTCCACCGTACAGAGGCGACCAGCTGAGGGGCCCTTCACCCACATGGGGAAAGCTTATCTCCAGCAGAGGGGGTGATGTGGCCCATCAAAGGGCCCCCGCTTCAAAGGGGCCCCCAGACCCTTCACCAGAGCACCAGAGATGATGCAAGAGACCCTCATTATTGCAAGGGACAGTGTCAAACTGGCCCCTGCAAGAGAGACACTTGGGCGTCCCCACCTGCCCAAAGCGTGTATTAATCCACGGAATTCTTTACTCTTTGGTGTATGGTTGTTGGTGCTCACCCCGTCTTCTCCTGGGGAAAAGGGCACCTGGAATGATTGGGACATATGGGGTTTTCCCTGCTTTCTAGTACATGTAACCTAGTCCTGCTCCCATTGGTCTTTTCATGTTTCCCGGCCTGGGAATACGGAGGGTTTCCCCAGGGGCAGTCAGTCCGGTTCCGGTCCCCAGAAGGAGAGGCTGAGAAAGAAACAATAAAACAATATCCATGAACACCTATCAAATGTTGCCTTTTTGATACTTCTGTGGGCCAAAGCTGCTTACTCTCACAGAAAAACCACACCGCAACATGTGGTGGCTTGTTGCAGCGCGTGGCGGCGTGTGGCAGGGGACCCTCATCAGCAAGAAGGCCAGATGGAGGGGAGCAACGAGACATCACTGGGACCCCTGGATGGGTGATATGCTTCCACCTAACCCCTGTCAATCTCTCTCTCTCCCCCCACCCCACACGCACACCTCTTTTTTCTATTTCTTCTTTCTTTCTTTCTTTCTTTCTTTCTTTCTTTCTTTCTTTCTTTCTTTCTTTCTTTCTTTCTTTCTTTCTTTCTTTCTTTCTTTCTTTCTTTCCTCTTTCCTTCTCTTTGCCTCTTTTAGCTTTAAATAAAATCCATCAGCTTTTTGGCACCAACATCCAACCTCGTTTGGTTTTATTCTCATTTTTGGGTGTACTTTGAACCTTCTAAGTTCCTTCTGGTTTATGCATAGAGACCTAGTTTTCTTTGCTCTTCTGGGTTTAAACCAGATCGTAACAGTAGGTCAAGACTGAACCAGACCACATTTCTAAGAAATAAGCAGAGATGAAAGATCAAGCCAATGGCAACAGATAACTAGTCCTAATTTCCCTGGAAGAAGATAACCCTCAGAAGATGATACAGTTATTTATAGGTTCCATCAAACTGAATCTTCCACTTCAGAATCTCACATATTAACTAAGCCAGTGTATTTATGAAACTCCAAAAAGACAAGTGCTGTTGTAAACTGCAGCTGAGGTTCTGAACTCAGCTTGGACTTTGCTGCAACTTGGCAAAGGCAAAGGCATTCCTGGGGCATCAGGCTGCTGATTGTAGCGGTCCCGGTGGCAATAAAGGAGACGAGAAGGCTCCCTGCATGGGGACCTCAGAGGATCTTTATTCACACAATCCCAAAGGCAGAGAGATCCACGAGGTGACAGGCTGGTTCCCCAAGGCAGAGACCAAACACATGGCATGGGCCTTGGCTTTTATATGGGGATGAGGCGGGTGGAGAGAGCACATGGACTAATGGTTTCAGGGCGCAGGGCGGGTACATGGGCGGAGTTGGGGTATTGGGACCAATGGGGAGAATCTGAGAGAGTGGTCAGGACTAGGGGCGGGGAAGGGAAAACAATGTGAAAGGGCAGGTATTTAGTAAGACCAGGAGTGGGAAATACAGCTCCACAGCTGATTAATTTGTCTTGGAAAGTGGCCAGGAGTATGGTGAAGAAACCAGTGCCATACTGGCAGTAGAAAAAAACGGTTAACAAGGTTGTCTAACAGTGAAGGAAATCTAAATGAAAACATGAACTGAAAGAGAATTTAGAAAACTTAGAAAAAGGGATTAACTTTGGAAAGGTAAAAGAACAGGAAAAGAGAAAAGCAAGTGACAATGGATAGTTACAATGGTTTATATATACTTTGGGAAAAAGTATCACAGTGTAAGCATGTGCAAGTGTGACCTGGGCACCAAGTTTTACTATTTACAAATACTAACCTGACTGTAAGTATGTTCTTCCTTGTGACTGAATTCTCAATTCACTTACAAAAGGTTTTTTCCTGAATTAGATGCATGTCATGGAACCGCAGACTTGTTATAAATGTCTTCTTTAAAGGTCAAGTTAAAAAGTATTAATTCTAATACAACTATTTTGTTTGTAGAACAGGAGAAAAACAGAGGAGAAATTATTACTACAGCATTAATACATAAAACACTTGTTTGCATACATTTGAACCAAGATAAAAATACTGTGTTTTGATATGCCACATTCCTTCCAAAGTAGAGAAACATTTAAAGCAGGATAAAAGCAGCTGTGGGGATTTTCAAAGTTATTCCATATACAACTAACCATGTTCCTATTGAAAAATTACCACTGTTTTCAGAGAATGCCAAATTACATCAATTCGTAGTACATTTTAGAAGAAAGAATTTAAGTCTTCTATGCTGTACTATCTTATTGACAGTTTTACACTACCACAGCTTAACAAAAGCCATATATCTAAAATGTGTATTTCACTCACCAGCTCTGAGAAAAATTGAAGCTTATCAGAGTTTCTTGGCTCTTTCTGAACTAGACATTTGTTTTGAAACAATGCCATTGATCTCTGAGAATTTGTCATGTCTAATTTCAGTAGCAAGATCTCCTTTCAGCAAAAGCTCCAAACTGTAGTAGTAATGGTCTTTCTTCAGTGAATGCAACCCTTTTCCATTACTACCACTGCAACTTTGAAAATCATTTATGCCTTCAAAAAGCACAACAAAAATCAATATAGACCCTTTTCTTTAAAATACAGAGTAAAAACTGGGACCAGTTGTAAAAATATAAGTGTATTGCATATCACTTACAGACTTTGCAATTATTAAAATTGCTGTATCACTTACAATATTTGCAGTAGTGAGAAGAGACAAGGGAAAGAAATCACATTATGTAACAGCATATTTCTCTGCTTTCTGGAGAATTTGAGGCTGCTGTATTTTAAATATTTACTACATCAAAATCTCATGGCTGTAAACATATTTATACAAGAAAACAGAATTTTAGACTAAAAACACATCGTTTTCCACAAGGAAATTCAGGAGAAATGTCTGAAGCACAAGCCATCTTAATATGCTGATACCTTGAGTGGCTACCTAGAAACAGAGACTAGACAGGAGTAAGGGAATAAAGGTAGGTATTTATTTGAAAGGCCTTCAAAGGTACACCCTGGGGAGCCAGAGGCTACTTCCAAAATGGACCCCAAGATGAACGACAAGTCATGGGTTCTTCACCCTTTTATAGGTTTGGTCCATTTACATACCTGCATAAATTCACCAATTAAAACTTTAGCTAATGATGTAATTTCTTCAATTTCTCCACCTCTCTCGCCGCCCTAGTTTCCACCTTTAAGCCTAGGACAGCCTGAGTGTCCTTGAATAGCAAGCTCGGAGAAGCTTTGTTGTGTCTATCCGGCCTAAGAGAGCAGCTAACGAGCTACAACAAACTTCAGAGTTACACACTAGGCAATACAGGATTTGAAAAATATAAAAGTTAAAACCTAAGGTATCAATTCTGCCATCATTCAAATGGCAAAAATGTTGTCAAGTTCCACAAAATTTCCCCCTTCCTCTTCCCAAGTAGTTTTGGAACATTCTACAGATTTAAAACTGATATGCAGTGCATGTAAGAGGTAAAATGTAGATGATATTACATTTGTGAGAACAATTAGATGATGAAGAATAATAAAGAACATATTACAGGTACTATAATATTAAAGGTACTATAACAAACTGAAATCAAACTCTGGCGAGGATAATGGCCCATCTCAAGGGTGGAGAGGCCCTTCGGAGAGATCTGGACAGACTAAAGAGATGAGCAATCACCAACCACATGAAATTTAACAAGACAAAGTGCTGGATTCTGCACCTGGGGTTGTGCAACCCTGCATGTATGGGCAGACTAGGGAATGAGATGCTGGAAAGAAGTGCCAAGGAAAGGGATGTGAGGGTCCTGGTTGATGGCAAGTNTGCATTGTTCATCTTGGGAAAAAAGAGGCTGAGGGGCATCTTCATGCAGTGTATGACTTGCCCAGTGATGGCAGAGGAAGGCCAGGCAATAATCTCCTCTCTCTTGTGACCAGCAACAGAACACAATCTGTTGCAGTCCGTGCAACCTTCCCGAAGACAGTTGTGCCAGTGGGAAAGAGTAGGGGAGGGTCTTTGCATAGGTTTTTCCAGAGATGTTTATTTCTGTCCCGCACGCATTCCAGTCTGGGCACAAAGAAAAGGCTCACAGGAAAACTCCAAAGTAAAAGTAAAGGATCCTCGGGGCGGAGGGAACATTCAGAATGGCCAATAGGCGAACAGGACTTGCGTACATTAGTGTAACAGAGACAGCAGCAGAGAGAACCCTGTGTGCCCAAGGCATGCTCCCCCACCCAGGGTCCCATCTTCCCAGGGGGAAGGGGGGGGATCCCCAGGGGGGGAACCCCCACAACAAGCAAATTAAATGAAACTGCATCAATACAACTTCAGATGGTACATTAGGAAAACGTTCTTCACTGAGACTATGGCTGGTTACAGGAACAGTGTCTGTGGGGAAGTAGTCAGAGTACAATCCTGCCAGATCTTGAGAAGCACCTGGACAGTGCTTTTAGTCATACGGTTTAGTTTTAGACAGTCCCGCAAGGAGAAAGAAGTTGGATCCTTATGCATCCCTTCCAACTTAAGATATTTTGTGGTTCTAAGATTCTAATCTTAGTTATATTTATCCTCCTCTCAGCTTTGACTGTGTCATGAAAGAGTTTAGATTGTGTCATTGCAATTGCTTTTCATGGCCCATAAACTGTTTGGATGACTATGTAAATACATGGAGTCTTATTGAAGCAGCTGGGATATTTTGCTCACATAAATATAAATGAGGAAAAAAATTTGTTCTTTACAACTAGCCCTCACTAGAGTTCAAACCAAGCAGAGCAGCACTACATTTTGAGTATCTAGCAAGAGAATTTCATTTTGGAAAATGTAGCTAGGAAAATGAGTTGCAAAGTTGGAAATGAAACTTCTTAGAAGTAAGCAAACATGGGTTTAAATTATGATATAGAAAACCCCCAACATTTGAAAATGTAATTTGTTAGGAAATTTGCACTGTCTCTATGACAGCAAGTCAGGCAAAAGATGATTTGGCAATAACTTCTAAATGTAGACATGAAACAAATCAGGAAGTATTGTCACTCCCTGACTCTACAGGGGTAGCAATGTTGCAGAAAATTGATGGACCCATTTTTGATATTGCTCTTTTCCAAAAGTGTGCTGTAGTTTATCATAAGATACAGTCACATTTCAGACTGGGTTGCACTGTGACATATCAAATGCCCTGGCAGAAACTCAGCTACAGGCGAGTCGTTTTCTTAATCCCTGCTTACTCCATCCACTTGAAGCACCAGTTCAATAAAACAGAACTATGCTGCTCCATTTCCTGTTAGATATCCAGTTCACAATTCATACTGAGATATTTAACTTGTATGTTTGTAGACACACAGCATCTTAATAAACCAGAAGACACATGAATAGAAAAGCCCTAAAAACATTAGAAGGCAGTTGTACTTTTCTCTGTTATCTGTTTTGTCATTAGTTAGTTTCATCACTAATCTTTCCCAATGCATGCTATTTAGGTTATTTCTGTATCATAATTATTTTATGATTCTGAAATACTATGCATTAGAAAGAATAAAGTGTATTTAAAATTTTAGTTGACCTCCATGATTCCTGTCAAAATACTGTGTTTTTAAAACAGAGAGAAGGAATGTAGTCAAAACACATTTGCCAAAATGAACATATTTCTATCTTTATAAAACATTGCAGATTTTGGCCAGCTATTTTGCACTCAGCATGAGAAAGTTTGCACCATATGTCCAGCACTCATTTAGAATGAATATTTATCTTATTTGGAATAACAATCATGAGAACTATCAAGCCCCTAGTTACATGATAAGAAAACAGCTATCTTTGGGTTGTTAAGGTTTTTTTTTCTCCTTTTTCTTCCAAATTAGCACTTTGACTCTGCTTCACTTAGAAGGATCTTCTTGCATTTTTAGACTTGTTCATCCAGTGACATTATAAACGGTTAACTTTACAAATATGCTAGCAAATTCCAAATATAGTTTTTCCTTATATTAATATGCAACCCATTTTAATCAATTCTTGTGTTGATAATGTTGCATAAAGAAGCAGCAAACTCTAACACTGCAGAAAATCAAGCGCCTTTTTTAAACCTGCAAATTAGATGCTTTACACAGACACAATATTGATAAACTTCCAAAGTTCAGATTGAATCCAAATCTTATTACACAATGGCAGCAGTCAGAATATCAATCAGAGCAACTGCTGGAAAAGGAGTATTTGTAGTGTCCACATCTTTGCAGATTATCTAAAGCAAATTCCCTCCTGCTGTTGTCACTGAGCTGTTACAGTGAGAATCAGCAGATGGTTAATCAATCCCAAAATGCCCTTCAGGAGCTACAACAGCTGTGTATGGTCAGCACGAGTAAACTCATCCAAAGTAAATGGGAACTGGGATCTGCGCAGCATGGAAACACAATGGTTTCCTTTCCGTGGTACAGTAAAATTAGTTTGCAAACATTTCTTACAGTTTGAACTTTCCAGAATAAATTCAGTAAGATTTTTATGGCAGTCTTGTGTAAACAGTCTACAAACAGCAAAATCAAAATCAATTTATTAGTGGTGACAGTGTTAATTAAATTGAATTATTCCAGGCTGAGCAAAAGGTGCCATCTGCAAATTACAGATAACAGCCCTGTAGTTGATAATCTTAGGAAATATTTGCAAATTTCAAATAATTTATTCACCAACACTTCTATGTACCCCCAAATACCGGTATACATATTTGAGTTCAAAGGGTGGGAAAAAAACCCTATTATTGGACAATCCACATGTCATTTTAACACCCCCCCTCCCTCCCCACTGATACCTAGCTATTTCTGACTCATAAAGCACAGAGTTTACAATCTTTCATACTCTGACATCACACACTAGGACAACCAAATACATCAGAAGAAGCAATATGTGCTTAGAAAACAAAATATTATTTACAGTAAAATATTCAAAAGTATGTTAAAGTTATTGTTCCAGTAAATATAATCAATTCATTTTCATTTGACTTTTAGGTGCTCTTTTATGTATCGATGTAAGACTGGACTTTCATGTATAAGTATTTTAAATGAATATGGTGTGCTGGTTTTGGCTGGGGTAGTTACTTTTCTTCACAGTGGCTAGTATGGGGCTGCGTTTTGGATTTGTGCTGAACACAGGGTTGATAATATAGAGATGTTGATATTATTGGTGAGCAGGGGTTGCACAGAGCCAAGGCCTTTTCTGCTTTTCAGATGGCCACACTGGTGAGAGGGCTGGAGGATGCAAAGATACACAACCAAACAGACCCAAACTGACCAAAAGGGTATCCAAAGATTCACAGAATTGTTAGGGTTGGAAGGGACCTCTGGAGATCATCCAGTCCAACCCCCCTGCCACGGCAGAGTCACCTGGAACAGGTTACACAGGAACTCACCCAGGTGTGTTTGGAATGTCTCCAGGGAAGGATATTCCATGAGTTCCACAGGCAGCCTGTTCCAGTGTTCCGCCACCCTCAGTGTAAAGAATTTTTTCCTCGTGTTGAGATGGAACTTGTTGTATTTTAGTTTTTGGCATTGGATTTGTTCTGCTTTTGAATCTCTATCACAGGTAGGATTATTTCCTCACAGCACTACTTTAAATTATTTTTTAAAAAATTCTACTATTTGAATATTGTATTCAATGAACTTCCTTTTTTTTTTTTTTGAGAGAGAGATTATTTTGCAGTCTCTCATAGCTTACTATTGAGGCCGTCTATGATACTATCTCAATGTTATCACATTGCTCTCAGTTATGCCTTTGAGAAAAAAAAGGTTCGCAGTTTGCTCTGTGGAACTCTTCTCCACACAAAATGTTTATGTTCCTCAGGTATTTCTGGTCCTGACCTGCACTGGTAGTGATTCCTCAGCCAAGCCCTCATTCATATTTGGCTACTTCAGTATTTTCTCTGAAGTCAATTTTCCCAGCACCTTGATTGTTTTTATGCTATGTTAGAATAATTATATTTGGCTTTTCTGGGGTTCCTCTACCTGGAGAGAACGACTCAATTTATGTCCTTACAAGTGTATGTCAACTGTGTAACAATCCATGGATATATTTTCCAAGCAGAAGTAAACGTGTTCTTTTGGTGTTATAAAACAAGGTATAAAGTTGCAATATTGTGCTTTATTTTATGCCTGGATAGCTTATTTAAGAAATAATAAAAAATAACTTAGTAGCCTATATAAGAGTGTTTCTATGTCTCAAGGGTTTATCCCTCAGCCTGTTTTAAAATACATGGAGATGAAGAAAATTAACAGTACTTTCTTTATACTTCTGTTTTCAATTAGTGGCAATTTTCTAAAAATGACAACTTTCATAGAGTACTTAATGGGTTCTCTTTAAACTATATTCTGAAAACAGGCAGTGTGTCTCATTTTGAACTGTTTACACATATATCAAAGCAAAAAAAGGAAAACAAAAAGTCATGTAAAAGGAAAAACAAGAAACCAACCAAACAACCAAAAAAAACCCCCACAAGCCCCACATCCACAAGGAAAATTTGAATATCAAAATACTAAAATTTATACTATAAACTCCTGTTGCTGATACAATTTGTAAAAATGATAGTTTGGTTTGGTAGAACGGAAGGCTGGTTTTCATTCTGGAATTCCAAAACTTATTTGAAGAGAAGGAAGAGAATTGAGAAAGAATAGTTTAAAAAAGGAAATTGGATGCATATACTAAAGCTGTATTGAGAGTACTAGATGTACTTATGTTCTTACAGTGATTTCTTTGCAAAGAACATGTGGAAAAAAATTAAAGTCCATTGAACACCATTTTTCTCTCCTTTCTAGTAAACATTATGAGTCACTGTTTTATTATTGAGATAGCCTGCAGAAGAGGAGATTACTCACAAAACAGAGAAATAAAGAATATTCTGCCATCACTAAAGCTGGTCAGAAGTAGATAACTTTAAAGGGGGAAGGTAGCATAGAGAACATTCAGGTTTTCTGATGATTGAATAGTTGCCTTTGGTTTAACAGCACTGAAGTATGCCGCCTTATAGAAACTATAAGTGTTCTATTCTATTTATATGTTCTGTTCATCCATGTTAGGTAAAAATCCCTGAGCAAAACATATTTCCTATCATAGTTTCATCTTGTAGGGTTTATAATATGGGGAGGTAATTCAAGTCCTGATCTTTACAAAAAGAGAAGAATAATTAAATTCCTGTGCTCTATCTTAAAATAAAAGGTTAATAATAATGCTATTCTATTCTTTCATGGTTCTCACTCAGGGTTTTTGGTAGGGAGAGGGGAAGAACAAAACCCTGCCACAGAATTCTTGTATTTCAGCCTGATATTTGTTGAAGGAAAAATCTGTCCTAAGAGAAGAGAAATCTTTTACTTACAAAAGCAAACAAGCAGCAGACCAACTCCAAACATTTGGTGGGAAACCAAAACTATTCTTAATTTTAGCAAAGAAAATGTGCATAGGCATGCAATAAGGATGGGCTGCAAATGTTTAATTAAGAGGAGCCCAGTAAGTAAACAAGAACCCTTAGACAATGCATGAAATGCTAAGTCTGAGGTTTGCTAGCAAAAATGTAATCAAAAACACGGCCCTTCAAATTCTTCTTTTCAATTTTTCACTTTCCCATTTTCCAAGTCTTCAAAAATCCAGTTACAGCTGTCAAAACATAAACCAGAATTTTCTAGTTGGAAAGCATTGCCTTGCATAAAACCAAAGATCTTTTCTTAAAGCAACTCATCTTCAACTGTTAATATAAGCACAAGTATATCATGCTAGACTGAAAAAACCTCATTGCACAGTCTGTTAGATTTGGGGTTTTTTTGTATGGATTCACTTTTACTTGGGAGGATGGAAATGCAATTGTACCAAAACATTGGAAAAGCAATTGAATCAAAAACATCAGAAAAGCAATGCTTTCAAGCTTTGAGGTAGGACAGAGCCAGAAAACAGTTTTGTCACTTAGTTTTGTCTTGAAACTAAACAATTATGCTTGTCTTCATCTATGTTGGAAAGAAAAAGACAGTCTTTGGAGTTCTGAATACCCAAAACCTGTTCCAGATACACATATAAAACAAGAACCAACAGTCTTCATTGTGACCACAACTGACAGCCTCATGAAAATATGTTGTTTTCATATGGAATATAATTCTTCTGACACCAGTAGGAAGTATGTCTATTTAATCAAAACCACATGTTTCAGCAGAATGACTAAGGTTTTGGAGGAATGTGGGAAAACACCACTCAGTGAAACCTTCACAGAGAAGACTGACAGCTGCTGCAGTAGATGAACCTCCACAAGTTTCACTTTTCATCGTTGCCTCATTTGCTTATATTTCTCATTGCACAACTCGGTTAAAAATATATCTTTGCTAACAGCTAATCTTCTTCTTTTACTTTAGAACAAAACTTGAAGTTGTCATCTTCCCTAACAAAGTACTATAATTAAATTTCATTATTCATTTTGAATTTTTACACATGCTTGAGAGTTGCCATTATAGATATGTCAGTGATTCCTTCCAGTTTTACCACTAAAACTCACCTTTGTATTAAGTCCAGAGGAAAACAGAATGCCATTGCCTACTCCCACAGACAGCCAAGACAAGTAGCCCAGCCATCTGACTACTGCTTATTACCTCATTTTTCACTTTATCCTTTTATCAGAACTCATCTGTTTCGTTTGCTTTATAGTTCTATCGTAACCTGTTAGATTTTAATAACACTTTTTTTCTTGTTTTCTTGGACTGAATTAACAATAGAGATTCTGATTGGCAAACAATGTTTCTGATGAAAGAAGCATGCACCGACACTCATATCGTAAATGAAAGGTCTCTGTTTTCCTTTCTCTTTAACATCAGAATAAACACACACCCAAGAAAGTAAAAGGCTGGTAATTCAAGTACTGAATTAATAAAAGGGTTTTCTTGCTGTTTGTTTTTAAAAATACAACATAGGGAAAAAGTAAACACTTGAATACATCCTGCTTTATCAGGTTAGTCTCAGACTATTTTCAGGGCAGAACTGATGGATTGTTTTGAGATCTTTGCTAAGCATAAATTTGGGGACAGAATATTTAATTCAATTTATTTTTATGAGTACTTCATCAAGTTCCTAAAGCTTACTTCAGATAATTGATTTTCATTGAAAATATGAAGTATTTTATTTCAAGAGCCAAAATGCATCATCTTGGTAAAATATTTTTTTCATTGATTCTTTTTATCTAACTAATCTACTAGAGAAGAATTGTTTTGTAATAGTTCACACACCAACTCTTCACTGAAGGTGCTGTATTCACATCAACCTGGATTTTTCTTCCCAAGGTTGGGAAACCAGCAGTACTGGTAAAGGCAGAGGTGAAGACTGTTTAGAAAAACTCTGGGTTTTCAGTGTTTTTGGGAAGAAATTTCCCTCTCCCCTTTGTCAGCAGGCTAAGATTTTCCTTCTGCTTCTGCTTGTTGTTTACATCCTTGAAGAACCCTTTCTTGTAGTTTTTGATATCTCTGACTAATTTCAATTCAAGCTGAATTCTAACTTCATGTTTGCAGGCTCTGGAAATACCTTGTAGTTCTCAACAGGTACTTTTCTGCTCTCCCATCTCTGATACACTTCTCTTTTGGGTTTCAGCAGATTCAGAATCTCACAGTTAAGTCAAAAGGATCTCTTGTTCCATTTCTTCTAAGGATGACCAACAGTTTTTTGTGCTCCCAGGAGTGTTCTTCAAAAACTCCCAGCACTTGCTTGCTTCATTATAGTCTATGGAAGATTCCCACAGAATCCCTCTCAGCTGAGCTCTGAGGAAGCTGGAGCTTGCTCTTCTAAAATCAGTAATTTTTGTCTTAGTTCTCACCTTCAGTGCGCTCAGCAGGATCCCAAATTCCCCAGCATAATGACCACTGCAGCCAAGGCCATCATGAATAAAGACAGTACAAAGCAAGTTTTCTTGGTGTTGGGGGTTGAGGAGGTTTTCTTTTTGTGTGTGTATGTGTTCTTTTCTTCTCCTCTCAAAGGAATTTTTCCCCATGTTAAGGGGCGATTGCTGGGTACTTAAGAGAAAACAAAGGACCTAGCCAGCCACAAGGGAGGGGCCCAATTGTCCTTTTTTTTTTGGTCTTCGTGGCGTCTTCTCAGGTGGGGGAGCAGAGACATCTCGAGATTTAGAACTGGAAAAAAGAGGTGGGGTAGAGTGCTTGGAACTCATTGCTCTCCTGGCGTTTGGAGGGAGTGGAGACTGCAGCCGNNNNATATAAGTAAAGACCTGTTATTCCTATTTCTGATATATTTGCCTGAAAGCCCCTCATTTTCAAAATTATAATAGTTCGGGAGGAAGGGGGTTACATTTTTTCCATTCCGGGGTGGGAGGGGGACTCCTGCCTTCCTTAGTAGACACCGGTCCAAACCAGGACACTTGGTTTTTGAATAGGAAGTCCAGTCGCCTCTCATTCCTCATTGGCACATCTAACATGTGTATGAGGAAGCAGCACTCTACACATTCCAGGAGCTTGGATGATATGTGATTTTTCTGGGTAGTGGAAATCACCATAAGAACCAGGTTCTGTTGACCAGAAACTTGCTTAAGTGACCCAATTATTACTTTGTTTAGCTTATCATCTTGGTTTGAAAGCAGATGCCTACTGTAAGATCCCCCTCTGATCTTGACCCAGAGACATCCAATAGGGGTTTTACAATTGCCTCAGTTTACTTCTAGACACTTAAGGTTCTCTTTAACATAGAGCATGATTCCTCGTCTTCCTCTTCTTCTTCCCTGTCTCTCTTTATGAAGCAGCCTAAAGCCATCCACCGTGATTCACCAGTCATGTGAGTTGTCCAAACATGTTTCAGTTATTCTTTAGATATAATAACTTTCTGACCGGGCATGGAGCTCCAGTTCCTCCTGCTCATTCCCCAGGTTGCATGAAAGGCCACTACTCAAGGTCGTTTGTCTTCTGGTTCTCATCTTGTTAGTCAGCTAGGAACAGCTATTGTCAGATCTGGGGGGTGTTCTGGTGGGGTGCTATGACCTCCCAAACCGACTCCAACAGAAAGTCGCTCGGCAGCCACTGCATTCCCACAGACACACACACACACGCTCCGGAGAGCTTCTCGACAGGTCCATGGCAAAGAGGCAAGAAGGGTCTTTGTGTGAGATTCCATGGCAGAGGTTTATTCCAGCTCCACCATGAAAGGAAGCCAGGGACAGAAGACATCAGGGGATGCGGGGGGTTCCAGGTTATATATGGGGGCAGGGAAAGCGTCAGGGGCAGGGGCGGTACATAGGCGGGACGACGGTATGGGAGCCAATGGGAAAATCTGAGGGAGTGGGGAGGAACAAGGTCCAGTGGGAGAGTGGGGAAGGGAGAATTTTCTAGGGAAGGAACAGATAAGGTATAAAGGGGCAGGGAGGCCAACTGGGGAAGCAGAACTGGGGTACATTTTGCATAGTGAAACAGCATCCTAGGAAAGGTCTCTTTAGTTCACTTGGAGAGGATTTCTATCCCTTGTATTATGGGCCCATTGGCCCCCACAGCTATTGCTGCTCTGGTTGGCCTGGCTTATTTCCCACCTAGAGATTTGATGCTTTGGATTTGTCCCATCCCACTCAGTGGATTTAGGGGAAGGTAGTTGTATATACTGTGAGGGGGGGGGGGATGTGGGAGAAAAAAATAGTTCTCAGGCAGTTCAATGAAAAACAACTTTTACTTGCAAACTTTAGAACATCCATATAGAATGAAGCATTTGGCAACTTTGGAATATCCAGATAGAATAAGGCACTTGGCAAGGCTTTGACTGGATTTTTCATCAGGCTTAAAATATATTTTTAGCAGAAGTAGGGGGAGAAAGAGAGAGAGAGATTAATGAGGTTAATTACTCATGATATTATGTGATTTATACAGAGTTGATACATAAGAAATACTGGACATGAATTGTCATGTAAATCTGTAAAAATAAAAATCTTTATTCCAGACAATATAGTGGTTGACTAGTCCAATAAAGTTATATTCTGTACTACACCTAATGTGCTGCTTTTGTACTTCCTAGGTGACAGCAGGTATAGTTGTTTCTTGTTTTGAAGTCAAAGATTAATAGNAAACAACTTTTAGTTGCAAACTTTAGAACATCCATATAGAATGAAGCATTTGGCAACTTTGGAATATCCAGATAGAATAAGGCACTTGGCAAGGCTTTGACTGGATTTTTCATCAGGCTTAAAATATATTTTGAGCAGAAGTAGGGGGAGAAAGAGAGAGAGAGATTAATGAGGTTAATTACTCATGATATTATGTGATTTATACAGAGTTGATACATAAGAAATACTGGACATGAATTGTCATGTAAATCTGTAAAAATAAAAATCTTTATTCCAGACAATATAGTGGTTGACTAGTCCAATAAAGTTATATTCTGTACTACACCTAATGTGCTGCTTTTGTACTTCCTAGGTGACAGCAGGTATAGTTGTTTCTTGTTTTGAAGTCAAAGATTAATAGCAGTCAGCTTCTTAGCTGTGAAGCACATCAGAAGAGCTTATTTTAGTGTCACTCCAACACTTTTCCCCACAGAGAACATGGCCTTGAAGATGGAAGAATGAACAAGAAAAGGAGCAAAAAGAAAAACTTCTGGTTCTTAAGAACACTTCTCAGATCTCTCATGCATCTAAGGATGGCTTTTGTGCTAAAGAAAGAAAAGGTTGGTTCTTCCCTTAAAAATAAATGTACAAATGTTATTAAAATTGCTCATGTCTGTTCTTTTTCCAGTTAAGATCTTTCCACTTTGCAGTAAATGGGATGCATCCTCAAATATCACTTACAATTTTGTCCACTGAATTTAAAAGCCCTTGCTTTTTTTTCCCCTGTTACCATACACTATTATCACTAACCTTTAGCCTCATTTTATTGTATTATATATAGAATTGAAGGGCAAGTGAAAATTTGAATTAAATTTCAGTATTAATGTAATCAATATCACAGCCTAACTTAGTTTACAAGGTATAAACATCACACACTAGTTACCTATTTTTCTGGAATACATGCACCTTCCCCCAACAGATTTTCCTGAGAAAATTTTGCTCATACAAAGTTTGCAGAGTCTTGTAAGATGGGAGTCCATTCCTTGTAATGTCCACTTATTTTAGACCTAGGTTACAAGCATCTGAATAATACAGGGGTAAAGGTTTGCAATAAAGCCACAATACATTTAAAAATACTCCTTGTACCAGGGCTATTAATCAGTAAGTGGTAGCAGCCCAGAAAAATAAGAGAGAAAATTAAACTGCCATAAATGAAAGATAATAGATGTCTGACAATGTCATGTTCCATTAAGTGATTTACCCAGCACACTCTCACTAGCCCTGCAACCTCTGGCATTGATTTCCATAGCAACAAATGGCAATGTTACCATCTGGGGCACATCCAGCAACAGGGAGGGAGAATAAGCTCTAAGAGCTGAGTTCAAGAAAAAAAAAATCCATTATAGAAGTCTAAGTGTATACTTTATAAGAAATAATCACATACTGGACATGCCTGTTTTGTGAAAAAGTAGTTTACATCATGCCTAATCGTGTTTTGTCCAGTTCTTGTTTATAGCTTGAAAGGAGTATATACTGAGAAAAGACCTACTAGCCCAGGACAGAGGCCAGCTGCAAAGTTAATCATGGAGGAAGATGTATTATGTCACATCACTATTTCTGAACCTAGTACCAACAGTAGTTCCTCTTTTGCGTCAAGGACCACCCTCCATGGTGAAATTATTGGATGAACCCCAACATCTCCCAGAAACTTCAAACATAGCACTTCCTACCATCTGCCAAACTTGCACAATCAGGTCATAGGCAGTCTAGTACTAACTCTGCTCAAGGTAAGGAATGTAATATCTTTTATTTCTGAGTCACACAAGATATTTCTCTACAGCTCTGAAATATAGGAGTTTGTCTTTATCTCACAGCATGAAGACTGCTATTCTTATTTGTCCTGGTGGTCGCAAGTTCAATCCCAATTATAATAAATTATTAGCTTTCTGCACACAGTGTGTGAGCAATTACACTGGATATTTTTATCATTTATTATAGTAGTTTCCAAAGACATAAAGAATCATGTCATCCAGGAAAACCTACAAAATAAACAAAAGAAAATGTTTCCATTCTTTGTGAAATCTCAGGCTATTCTCAGATTTCTGAAGAATACTTGTTGATTCATTATTATGAGACAGTAAATTGTGTTTGTAATTCATCAGATACTGCTTAAAGCATTATCTTGGATCTTTCTACTTCTCTGCACAGCCTTTATAAACCACTGGTATTCTGTCAGCTGCACTCTGATGTGGCAAGAAGTGATGTAGACCAGTATATCTAAATAGAGTAGATATTTTTCAAACACACACCAGAAGTTCTTTCAACAATAACAGTGATCTTCTTTGCCAGATGCTGCTACACAGAATAAAGCCTCTGACATTTGCTTCCTGACCCTACTTCAGTGATGGTGACTGTGGCATCCAGAGATAACCAGTTTTCAATAAAAAATGGGCAGAGTTTCTGTGGCTAATGCACACCCAACAGACACAGCAGGCTAACAACAGATTCCCCAGGCTAACACTGAGATCTCTTCCCAAACAGAAAAGAATTGTAAATATTGCAGGAGAAATGTTTTAGCAGGTGTCTGCCCTGTTGATTTAACTTGGCCTGTTTGGGGGTTTAAAACTGAAAAGGAGAACAAAGTGGTGAGTTGGAGAAAATTCAGTTTTTGAGGTACAATGCTTAGGGTATAATCCTACAGTGCTTCTCCCAAACAGAGCAAAGGGCAGTTAGAGCATTAGGGATTACAGAAACCACTGAAGGAGATCAAGTTTTCAAAATGCACATGAGATAAAAGATGTGTTTCTGGACAATGAGCTGTTTCTTGCTGCTCTTTTGTTTCACAGGGGTGGAAGAGTTTCTTCCTTTACCGAGTTACACTCAGATGATGTAATTTATATGTGTGGCTGGAGAAGTATAAAGGAAACTGGGTACCTCTTAATGTATGGCCTGCAATCTTCAGGAGACTTCCATTACACAATTAATTTAGATGCTAAGGCATCTTACTCTCCATTATTTTACTAATGATTTGTAGCCATTTTGGTAGAACCATGTGGTCTTTCATTCTGAAAGTACTGCATTGGACTTTTCTTTTACAGACTGCATACCATTATTCTTTCTTTTAAAAAAGATTCAAGACATTCCAATTTACCATTTTATATTGATAGACCAACTTGCCTTTCTACCTTAAATATAAACCCCTTACGTTAAATAAAATGCTCTCACTTCAAACAAAAATGCCATTTAATACTGAAGCTTTTAGTATCTTCTGCAAACCTGCTTAGTATCCTTTCCAGTCCTGTGTCCAAGTACTTTACAAAGATTTTGAAGAGCATAGAGCTGAGGATGGAGTCATGTGAAACCCCACTAGTGACAGGTCCCCAGTCTGATGTCACCCCACTCACTGTAAGCCTTTGTGCCTGACCTGTTACCTATCCATGATGTGTTTATCCAGCTGTGTGCCGGACATTTCTTCCAGAATGATCCTGTGAGATACACTATTGAAAGCTTTACTGAAATGCGAAAAGATTGCATCATCTGGCTTCCCTTGATCAACCAGGTGGTTTATCCTTTCGTAAAAGGAAATTAGGTTTGATAAGCAGGCCTTTCCTCTCACAAAGCCATGCTGGCTGTGAACAATGACTGTTGATTTTCAGGTGTTTTTCAATTCTCCCCAAAATGATCTTCTCCATAACCTTACCAGGCAGGAAATGAGACTTACAGGCCTGTAGTTTATGGGGTAAACTTTTTTTTCACTTTTTGAAAATTGGGACACTGTTTCCAGTAAATGATTTCCAGCCAGTTTCCAGTAACTGGGACCTTTCCAAATTCCCCAGACTATTCAAAAATTGCTAAGAGGGGCCTTGCAGTGATGTCAGCCAGCTCTTGAAGTATTCTCAGATGAATCATATCAGGACCCATAGAATTATAGGGATCCAGGCAGAGCAGCAGATCTCTGCAACTTCAGGGTCAGCTGGTAGTTTCTCACTCTCATGGTCACAGTCCTCTAACTCAGGGCACTGAGAACCCCTTAGGCCATCATCAGTGCTGAAGACAGGGCGAAGAAAACATTGAACATCTCTGCCTTGTCTATGTCCCTGTTTGTGAGGTGACCATCCTCATCCTGGGACACAAAATTTCTGCATTGCCTTTTGCCATTAATGTATTTAAAACCCCCTCTTTTGTTACATCCCACACTTCTGGCCAGCTTCAACTCCAGTGGAGCTTTGGCCGCATGAATTTTCTCCCCGTGGCAAGCAGCATCTCTGTATTCCTCCCACATCACCTGTCCTTACTTCTACTGAGCATACACCTTCCTTTTCTGCCTTATTTCCAAGAGAAGATCCTGTTCAGCCAAGCCAGACTTCTGCGTTTTCTCCTTGACTTCTGACATTCTGAGATTGCCTGTGCCTGTAGGAGGTGGTGCTTAAAAAGTGACCAGCACTGATGGATTTCAGCACCTTCAAAAACATTTTCCCAGAGAATCTTACTCACTTCTTCCCTGAGAAGCCTGGAGTCTGCTCTCCTTATGTCCAGAGTTGAAATTTGCTGGCACTTTTCCTCCTATTTTAAACTCAATCGCTTTGTGGTTGCTGTGGCCAAGATGGTCACCAATCTCCATTTCAGTCTGTTGACAAGAAACAAATCAATCAGTGCATCTTTCCTAGTCAGGTCTCTGAGTGCCTGTACCATGAAGTTGTCATCCAGGTGTTTTAGGAATCTTCTAGATCTGTTTGTGCCAGCTGTGATGCTCCGAGTCAAGATCCAGCAAGCTGAAATCCTTCCTAAGGAAAAGGGAAGTTGATTTAGAGGTGTCTCTTAGTTCCTCAAGGAATAATTTTTTGGCATCATGACATGGCTCTCAGCCATGTCATTGACAACTGTAAGCTCCATATGTTCCAGCCCTTTCATTACACTGCAACACAACCCTGC
>VYZQ01045745.1:0-22387 GCA_013400655.1 Mystacornis crossleyi | reverse complement strand
GGGAAGGGAAGGGAAGGGAAGGGAAGGGAAGGGAAGGGAAGAGTTTGTGGACTGAGGCAAATTAAAGCATAAACAAGCTCTCAGCATTATGAGTCTTTGTCCCCCTCTGGTGACTACAAAGCTGCAGAGGTCTGTGAAACATTTAGGCTGAAAAGGAAGTTGGTGGTTGTTGCTGTTCTGCCTCTTTTGTTTTAAATCCAGACAGGAGCAAGTAATCCTGTACTATTCTTGCTGCTTCACTGCTAACAAGCCATACAGTCAGTGGAGCATTTCTGGCTGGGAGTTGTCTTTTGTGCCTAATGGGTCTTAATTGAGGTGGAGGCAGGCAGAATCCTTTCCATGTGGCTAAATTATTTGCTTCAAATGGCTTTTCCATGGATTATGAGGGGAGCGGATATTGGGATTTCAGAGTCATAGAGGCCCTTTTTTTCAAAGACAGTTGTGTCTGTGTTCATACTCACACCTGTGTTCTTGTGGGGTGCAGAGTGGAATGGCACTTTGTGCCTGCTCACATTGCAATTCAGAACAAGGATGATGAGGGTCAGTCCTTTTCCATGGTGTAATTTTATTGTATCATTTTGCTGAAACCCCAGTTATTCTTAGCTGCACATTAAAAGCTGACTAAAATTGTAGGAAATGAGTATGTCAATTCATGAAAACACAGATCTGTCCAGCAGTCAGAGTAAGCATTAATAAGGGATAGCTAGAGTGCAATTCAGGGCTGAAGTCACCAAAGCTGTACTTAATTTCTAGGTATCTGTATGCTATTGGCCAATGCATTGCTCTTGGTCACCCAGGTATTCTAAAAATTGAAGAGACAGAAAGTGCTTCAGTAAAAGAAACACCAAAAGAAAACACAGTAAATGGGTATTTGCCGAAAAAAGAAAAGGTGAGGACTGATGTAATTCTGAATATCTCCCTTCCCCTCCCTACAGTGCTCTTATTGTTAAAATAAAAATGAAAGGATGGACAAATCATTCCTGGTTAGAAGAGGTAATGATGATAGCACTCCTTTCTCCCCAGTACCACCATCTAACGAGAAGTCTTTCTTGGGAAAAGTATAGATGTGGAGGGCACTTCCTTGGCCTTGTGAATTTTGGTATTTCAGGGTAAGGAAGGAGTTTTTTCTTTTTGTTGGTGGAACTGTATGTTGGGCACATGCGCCTGAAGTGGCTGTTAGGAACTTGTTTCCCTCAGGAATCTAAGGTGAAAAATGGTATTCCAGCTGGTAGCAACTGAATTAACAGGTGACTTTTCACCAGCTGGTGCTACACTAGTCAACAAATATTATCATCTGTATCTCAAAGACTAACCACAGATACTGGTTGGAAACTTTCTTAACCTGCTTCTGTACTGCTTAAACTGAATCTCTAGAGTGATACAAAATTGCATGCGTTTATTACCCTTGTCTTTACTCTGTGAGTATTTATATAAACTCATCCTTCAAAGAGTCTGTCTTTGCATCTATTTGTTTCAGTGTAACCACTCTAAACCACTTTTAGGATCTGATGTTCCTTCAATATTTTGAATACACTGGGTCTAGTTAAAATCCCATGAAAATCAGAATGAATCCATGAAGTTAGTGGACTCTGGAAAATATTTCTTTTGTTCACCATCCTAGAGCAAGAATTGCTTTTTCCAAAATATATAAACATTTTTAGTGGTGTTATGCTTATTTTTATGTATTATCCCATCACTACAGAGATCATCTATGCTACCAGCACTGTGTATGTCATGAGCACAGCGCAATTAGATAAATAGAACCATATCTGAAGCTAAGACTATCATTTTGGAAAATACTTGTAGATCCTACTTTATGTCACAGAGAGGAACACAAAGTGCAAACCCCTAGAGCTTCTGTTATATTCACTAAGTCACTGACTTGGGAAAAAAGCTGCACTAGAGAAGACTACTGGATTACTGTTAATGTATCAAGGGGCATACTGGGCTACCTATTTATCTTCTCACTGAGCCTAAGAGGAGGCAGAATTGTACTTTCTGCATAGCTCTGAAGTGCTGCTGCACGTCTGCTTCCCTGTCTGTGTGACAGCTGTAGCTTCTGAAATGATTGAAATCCCCCCAAACACCTAATTTCAAAACATCTAAATATGGAGAAAAGTGAGAAGTGATAATGTCAAGATCCTTGTGTCTAATTACTAAGTCCAGGAACATCTTTCAGGTGTTCAGTTTGTGAATGGTCAGGAAGGGTTAAATCTTCAGGAATGTTAGAATGATATATCTTCACACACTCTTTGTGATGGCTTTCCTTTTATTTATGGTAATTGGGAAGTAATGGTATTCTGTCAGGTCACCTGTGAAACATCTGGCTTCAGTTTTGGTAAAGCAGTGCATCAAAGGAGTTAAAATTTATTTCACTATGTTTGGCACAGGTCAGAAAACATTTGGCTGTCAATACACCAGGTAGATTTACGTTTATGCATGAATAGAGAAAGATTTGAGCAGATTTCAGGGAAATAACAATGCACTTTTCCTTTGATAAATCTATTGCATTTTCATTTTTGTTCAAGTCAGCTTGCAGCAATAGATGCAAAATGCACCTGGTTTTGATGGCATGGTACAGAGTAATATGAATAGTGAAAAAAACCCCAAGAGGCTGATGTTCTCTCCCTTGAGTGTGACAATTTTTGTTTTGATCACCCTCTATACAGTAGATAAATCAAAAATATTTCATGTTGGTGCAGTACCCAAGCTTAAAGTTACGTCTTAGCCAAACATCTTTCTGAGTACTGTATTAGTTTACTGTAACTTATTCTAACTGTAGACAGCAATTACAGAATCACAGAAGGGTTGAAGTTGGAACGGACCTGTGGAAGTTACCTGACCCAACTCTTCTGCTCAAGCAGGGTCAGCTAGAACTGGCTGCCCAGGACCAGGACCAAGACCAGGACCAGGACCAGGACAAGGACAAGGACCAGGACCAGGACCAGGACCAGGACCAGGTGATTTTTTAATATCTTCAATAATAGAGACTCCACAACCTCTTTGGGTAACCTGTTCCAGTGTTGTCACCCTCTCAGGACAAAAGTGTTTTCTGATGTACAAATAAAGCATTTTATGTTTCAGTTTGTGCCCACCATTGTCACTGTTCCTTTTACTGGAAAGAACCTGGCTCTATCTTTACCTTCTGCTAGGATATTTAATTCATTGATGAGTTATCTTTGAGCTGTCTCTTCTCCAGGCTAAACCCCCAGATTTCTCAGCAGAGGTGCTGCAGCCACTTTACCAGGTCCTTTGATGGATCTTCTACAGTATGTCCATGTCTCTTTTGTACTGAAGAACCCAAAATTGTAGATGTGGCCTCACCAGTGCTCGTTACTAAGAGAATATTTGATTTGTTGATAGCACCCTTGTTGATGCAGACTAGGATACCTTTGATTCAAGGACATGTTGCTGACTCAGGTTCAACTTGATCATTTTCTCAATAGGCATCAGATCCCCTGCTTTGTCCAGTTGCCCACATTTTCTTTTGTCCAGCTGCTTTTTCATGCAATATTCAGAGTAAATTCATCTAAGAACTCTTTAATGTGTTTATCTGAGTGTGTTTTTTCCAGGTGAAAGATTTCCATTCTACTACATCAAATAATAGGGTATTCCTTCTACAGGAAATACACAAAATTGATTTTTCTTCTTTTCCATTTCTACTGTATGCTCAGGGCTGTACTGTACTCCATTTTCAGCAGTACCTTCACACTCACACACATACCTGTGCTACAGACTGATCATGATACAGGTGTTTCTACTGTGCTTCTATTCTGCCGCCTCATTAGTGCAGATAGTTTAGGGTGTTTGCAAGCAAGAATATATTAACAGGGAGTTACTGGGGTCAAATGAAGGTGGAAGGTGTTATTTGTCACCTGACAAAAATAATTTAGCAGGTATTTCCCTTTAGTGCATCTGCATCTCTAAACCCACAAATATGAGGAATCATAAAGATATTTTCAGTCTGGGAACCATTCCCTGAAGTGATATTACCTGTGCTGTATCAGAAAGCAAGCAAAACAACTGTTCAGACCCTTCCTTACTTAAAAAATTTGTTTACCAATGTGAGCGTTAAGGGCAAGGCATGGCGGGCAAGGCTGCAGTTCTGTGCAGGGTCAGATGATGGAGTCTGTTTGGAGCAGATCTCTTGATCGGAGAGAGTGGAAGGACAGAGCAGATGTGGAGAGTGCTGGGGTCTGCACTAGGTGTACTTGCCACTGGAGGACTATGAGGCAGTGCTGGAAATTGTTGCCTGCTTCAGAGAGGACATCTCGGACACTGGTGCCTGGCTGGCAGCGTCAGTAGTCACCTTGGTTCTCTGGCAGCCTGCACATACAAGAACTGAGCAGCAGTCCATGGCTAAGTATATGAAGAGGTTTTTCTCCCTCTGCAAGTGGGACCATCCTGGAAAAATGCAATCTTACCACAGCTCTAACAGCTACGAACATGAGACATGAAGGAAAAATTTAGCCTAAAAAAAAAAAAAAAGCTCTAAAATATTGAAAATCTTTCATCTTTTTCAGTGCATGTGAGGAATGAAATTTAAGCAAATCTTAGGCTTACTGATGGTTTACCAGAGATTATTTTAGAACTCTTTACTTCAGTATTGTCTGAAGACAGAATTCAGACGCTAAGATAAAATTGTCTTGATAGTAATTTCTTTGGTGCCATCTCAAGCTCTAGGCTTGTGTTGAGGCTCAAAATATGAATTTTGTACTTGGTGGGAACTGTTTCTCTCATTTCATCAAGTTCACTGAAAAACTTGGCCCATGAAAACTAACTCAAACCTTCCTGGGGTTACATGAACACTAGATTGAAGTCCAGTTTACAACAGCAGAAAGCAGACAAAACTTCTAAGATTTTGGCAGAAATTTTCAAGTGGGGAACTTGGAAACAGGAAACAGATGGTGCAAGACTTCTGGAATTGCTAGTTTGCTCAAGGAATACATACCAGCAACATTTTCATCTACTATTTTGTCCTGTTTTTATTACAGTGTAAAGGATTAGGCAGAAGCCCCCCTTCTTGTACACTGTGAAGACATATGCCACACAGGCAACTCCTACAAAATTGGGCTGGAGAAAAAGTCAGGAAAAAAGAGTTAAGGTCTAATTAAAAAACATTGATAAATGGAAACCCCAAACCCAAGCTTATTAAATATTTCAGGATGCTAATCTTCAGACTTATGACTTTAGAGAACTATAGACATTCAGAGGTGTGAAACAGCTTTGTGTTTTCCAGAATAAATGCAGAGAGGGTAGCTCTAAGCAAAGCAGAAATTACACTAAGAATATTTCGTGGAGGCCAAACCCACAACTTTACAACCTGCAAAAGGAAACATAGGACTTCCTAAACACTCTGGCTAGAAATAACTGTAGCTGGAAACATAAGCTGACAAACAGGTTTTTTGCATTAAATCTTAAGCTATTTGAAAGAGGGTGGTATTAGAATTAAGGCTAGAAGAATTCCCCTAAGGGAAAACACTGATGGAAGAAAAGAAAATACTACAATTACTTGAAATAAGAAGAAAGTAACAGAATTCAAAAGTAGAATTCTTTCCTTGAAGGGAATCTACTTTGGTCAGGGGGTGATGGGAGGACTGTAGCTGGAGGGAAAGAGGGGGTGGCAGGGTGTGAGGGGCTGAAAGAAGAGGGAAGCATCTGGACACCTGGGCAGCCTAATAGGAAATAGTGCCAGAAGGCACTATTTTCTCTGGTTTCAACTTCAGTGTATTTTGTGTTGCAACAGATTTATATTCTACCTGCTAGCCACTGTTACCACCTGTACTATGTTTCTGGGTCATAAGAAGAGAATTTAACACATTTTGTGTTTGAAACATGTCTTGTACCCACCCTTCCATAGGATGGACTGGACCAGGTGACCCTTAGCTCATCTCACAGCCAGTCCTTGTAGGATCATAGGTTGGATTTGTGTTGGAAAAGACCTCAGAAGGTCTCCAGTGCAAACTCCTTCTCAAAGCATGGTCTGCTCTCAAGTCAGACAAGACTGCTTCAGATCTTGACAGCTTCCTGTCAGTTCTCGAAAATATCCAAGGATGGAGACAGCACAACCTCCTCTGGGCAGGCTCCTTCACTTCTTGTCAGTTGCCATGGTATAAAAGTGGTTTTTTGTTTGTTTGTTTGTTTGTTTGTTTGTTTGTGTTTTTTGTTGTTTTTTTGTTTGTTTGTTTGGGGTTTTTTTTTTGTTTTTTTTTTGTTTTTTTTAATCCTGTCTGAATCTCTTTCAGGTTACATCTGTTATTTGTCATCCTTCCACCATGCACTGGTGGCTATGTCTTGTTGATGATCTCCTTGTAGGTACTGGGATCCTGTTGTTATACCCCCCAAAGCCACCAAAATCCAAAGATAACACTATCAATACCCTACCCTCGCTGTGTTACAACACCTAAAGGCTAAAGGGTACTGTTTTCTGCAGTGCAACTTTCATTATTAGCGCAAAAAATTTCTGAAATGGAGTCACAGAGAAAGTGATACAAAAAAGCCAGAGATTTTGTCTTGCTAAACCGTGGTTGTTTTTCTAGACTTTCATGGTTCTGAAAACAAAATATCACAAGAACTTTTGAAATTTCTGCTACTTCCTTATTTTTTTCTTTGTCATCTCATCATTAACATAAAACCAGCTCTGTACATGAGGAATATATAATCTAATAAAATTTGAGAAAAGTAATTTTTTAAGGCTTTGTGTAGATTTCTGAGCCTTTTAAAAAAAGGTATTCAAAGTGGTGAATAATGTGCCCATTAAAGATGATCTAGAGAAGTGCCTGAAATGGATTCAGCATAAGGTTTAACAATTTTTCCTGCAAGAAGATTCCCAAAGAGACTTTGTATCTTTACTTCTAGGCATTAAGCACCTACAGAAAAATTCAAAGTCACTTGTCAAGTTTATCAGTGCTTTGAAAATTCTTTTAAATCAAAACCACAAAACTTCTGTTCAATTTTATCAGTCATATATTTTTCCAATAAATCTGTAGTAAAAAGATAAAAATATCAAGTCTGAAGTCCTGGGAAACCATATCAAGATTTTTACAGAGGTTCAACACAGATTTATTCAAGCAAAGCTAAGGCTGAAAAAAATAAGCCTGACATACAAACCTTTAACCAGAACGTCACACTTTGATAACATTTATAGAAAGGCAAAAACAGAAACTAAAGGCTAGGATTCCTAAAAGGCTGTCTAGAAAAGAGGGACCTGAAGGCTCACAAAAATTTGAATGCTTAGCTTCTAGGCAAAAACTACTATCTAATACAAACAGGAAGAAAATTTCAGCTAAAGCCAGTGTGAACTGCAGGATGAAACAGGCCATGACCCAAGTCCCATCAAGCATTCAGCATACTCTAAAAAGAAAAGAGGAGAGGAAAAAAACACACCACAAAATGCCCAAACCTCCTGAACTTCTTTGCAGCAAAGGCACTTCAACTCCTGCCAAATATTCTTAAACTTTCCTAGATCCCATCTGCGAGACAAGGACAGAACATAAGGCAAGGACGGAACATAAGGCAAGGACAGAACCTGGTCAGGATCTCTAAAGTTATTCACTGCCATGTAGTTCTATTTCACTGATAAATTCGAATGTAAGTTGCTGGCAAGCAGACTGGAAAAAGGATGTGCTAGGCTGATAAATACCTAAAATGCAGGGCCTATCTCAGACGGCACAGATGAACTGATTCCAACCATTCTTATGAAAGCAGAGAGGAAAACAATGTTTTCTAGCCATAAAACAAAACAGGAAAAAAAATCTCTGATGTTAGAGAAAAACAAGGTCAGCTTTTCTAAAGAACAGATTTTGGGGGAGAGAGTGTTTTTTTCACTCTCCACCTACTATATTGACACATAAGACAGGATACAAACAACTATTGTCAAGATCATACTCATGTTCAAATATTTGCAAGGTCATTAGAAATTTTGAAATTCAAGGGAGTTCACTGAATGAAAGATATTCAAGGAATAATGTGCTGGATCTCCATCCTTAGAACATTTAGAACAGGGGCTACAGACATATTTGATTATTTTTACTACAGAAATATTAAGCAATGTGCTCTTCAGATTTTTTTCTAAGTCCAGTTGATAAAGCAAAAAGTTGAAATCACAATTAGTCTTTTTGTGAAATCTACAATTATGTCAGCAATGTATATACGAATATAAATGCAGATTTGCTTGATTTCTTTGATAATTTAATATTTCATATGGAGCTATGCAAATTTTCATTAGAGATGTACAGATATATTGAGCCTAAACCCATGGCCCCAATTCCAGCGAAAGTTAAAAAAGAATAAATCTCTGAATGAGAAACATTAGTATTTTATCTGCTAGTCATAATGAAATGCACAGGATCTTCTTGTAAGATGACAAGCCCTCATATTTGGTGTGCTTTTTAGGTTTTTATAATAATTACTTGAATACGCTTAATTAATACTTTACTGACTGGCAGAAAACATAGTGGTATCTCCTACAAAAAGTGAGAATTCATAAATCTTATCAGAAATGAGAGTTTTTCTTTCCGTAGTCTTTTCATTCTCTCTGAAATAACCCTAGCACTCTCTGGTGCAATTTAGATTGAGGTAATGATATTGTCAAAAGCAATTGCAATGTTTAAAACTAAACAGGGGGTTGTTCAATTACCCATATAAATCATGCAAGGGAAATTCCAAAAGAATTTTCAAATTATTTTATCGGCTAGTGTTGTGGTCTTTAGACTTGTTGTCAAACAGGATGTCTATTTAACTGTAGAAATCAAACATGAACATGAAGGTTATGAAAAATCTTAGCAGAAGATTGTGAGGCTATTTTGTCCCCTTCATCACAAGTAAATGGGAAGCACGTGTTTACATTAACCTGAGCTTAATCCTTGTCTGCGATGCCACAACACACTCAGCAAGTCCCCGCAGCCAGTGCAATGCAGCCCACTGCCAGCCTGACCTGGCTCAGCTCAGCTGTGGACAGCAGGAAACGCCCCAGCTGTGTGGCGAGTACAGAGGCAGCACTGGGGTGTCCCCATCTCCTTTATTCTTCGAGCTCTGCTCTCCCCTGTCCCATACAGCTGTTCTGCATGGGAGCGCAGGGTGGATGTGCTGATGGAGTGCGGCGGGAGCAGCACCTTCTGCTTGTGCAGAGCTCAGTGTGCACGCGTGGCAGCTCCCTGACTGCAGAGGCTCCATCCGCTGGGGCTGCGGGGTGCTGAGAAGCTCTGCTGGGTGCCATAGCCAGGTCTTTCCAAAGATCTGGACAAATGGTTTGAATCCCGCAGAAATCATTGTCCCCGAGGCAAGAAAGAATGTGTACTAACAAAAACCCAAAAAACCTGAGTGCATTTTGTCCTGCTCCTGGTTTCAAGTCACTGTTGTTGTCTCATCCATCACAGACACCCCTTTCTTCTGGATCAAGTCTCTGCCTTCAACTCTTTCAACTCATTAGTGAACTATTCAATGTGTCTTCCTATTATGATGCCAGTATTTATTACTCCAATATGGGAAAAAAGCATGCATGAGAGAAGGGAAAGAGCAAAGATTATAAATACATTTTCTTAGCTTTTTGCACTTAGACTGTCAAAAAGATTCATGACTGAGCAATATAACAGCAGGATAATTAAAAAGCCATTCTTTTGGAATGTCTTCAGAAGTCCCTGTTTTTGGCATACTGCTAAAATAAAAGTCAGCATGAAAGCTACAAAAGATTCTATTTTTATTTTCACTCCAGTGATTTTCCCCCCTGCTATCCCGACTCAGATTTCTTTCTTCTTTATGTGCAAAACTGAAGTAAATGAAGCACACATCAAAATACTTCAGCTAAGGGAGGAATCACTGAAAGGATCATTGCTTTAAAAAGGATCACTGACTTTCCTTCCATATTTTCTACAATCACCTTCATTTTTCTTCTGAAGCCAGAGGTCCCCAGGAAAAACTTGACTGAAAAAAATAAAATTAAATTCTTCATACCCCTGATGCCTCTATACAATTAGGCTTGTATCATTTCTCTATCATTTTGAGCAGTGATTTGAATTATTTTTGTTTACATTTATGTTTTAAATAGAATTCCTGGATTCATCAGATAACTCATTTCTACTTTCATCCAACATATACCCAGCTCACCTCTTAGCACAGCCTGTGGTCTGGCCATTCTCAACTCTGACCTTTTATCACAAAAGCCAGATTGAGGAGTTAAATAGTCGTATTGATTGCCACTTTAGCTGTCTGAAAAAACCCCACAAAATTAAAGCAGCTCATGGCCTGGAAAGTTCTTTTGGTTTAGGTAGGTGGCCGTGTTCAAACAGCCTTATGTTTCCCTTGAAATTTAACTGAGAAACTGTAGAATTTCAAGGGAATATGTTGCAATTATCTTCTTATCTGTTTACTACCCTTTCTGAGAAGTTGACCTTTCCTCGGTGTTAGAAATCTAAAACAGGTCACTGAAATGAAATATATATATATATTTTTTTTTAGTACTCAGATCAGCTCTGACTTTGACTTACATCTAAAACATCATTAAAAGAATGTGGATGCAGATTCATGACATTTATAGGATTGGATGTTATGGTATGCTCCCAGTTTATGGCCTCCATGTATGAGGCTTCGTAAACATCTTTTGTGAAATCCTATCTTCACTCATGATAATGTCAAAATTCCCGTGGATGTCAGGGGACCCAGGCTGTTACTGTTCAGCTTTTTCAGAGGCTTGTTGGTAGGTTTTCAGCCCCCCTCTGCAGCGCAGAATTTCTGTTACCATGGTTGTGCTGGTAAAACCCCTTGTGCGATGACAATGCACTGGCAGTGTTTTCTGTCTGTAAAAGGGTTTTGTTGGTGTATTTAAACTACCTTCTTGAAAGTCATAACCAAAACCAACTAGAACTCCCTTTTGGCAACATAAAAATGTTCATGTCAATAACTTTGCTGGCATTGGATCGGAAGTTTGAAGAGGATGCACACGAGTTTTTCATGTAATGCAAATACAGTCATGTTCAGGGCAACGTTGTGGGATGGGTATGGCCCACTTGAGGGGGTTATGAAATGGCTGCTTTTTAAATTTGGCTGTTATGAAAACTTTATATATAATTAGGAGAGGAAAAGATCTTCATTGGTTTGATTTGTGTTACTGGAGCACTCAAATGTTTTGGCCATGTTCCAAGACCCTACTGGCAATACCTCCTAGGTAGGACCTGCACATAACATCAACAATGCATACGTAAGGCAGGACAGAAGAGAAGGAAATAGACATTGCAAGCATGCATAAAGAGTGTTGGCACAACATCAGCACTAAAGCATTTTTCAGTATTTTTTGGAAAAAAAACCCTCTCAACAAAGGCTCAAAAAACAGCTGGTAAGCGACTGGCAGATAAAACATCTTTTCCAACTATGAGGGGTCACTTGAAAGCAAGTGCTAAAATGGTCTTGCTTGAAAATATAGCAAGCTTCCTAAAGGTTGACACTATTGGTCAATCAGAGGTGGAAGTTGATGTGATAATGAATAAGAAATAGGTGGAAGAAAGTCGTGAATGGTCTTGGAGGTGAAATCACTTTTGTTTGAGGGGAAGATGAGGAGCCAGTTGTGGACTAAGAGAAGGGGTATCAAGATCAAAGCAACAGGCTGGGAAAATGATCATTAAAACAGCATTCTTGAAGGCACTGACCAGACACGACTGCATTTGTCAAGGTCAGGGGGAAGGATGTTTAAGATATGAGTGTCTGTGTGACTTGAACTGCCTGTTACAAATCTTGTTGAAAGATAAGATTCCTTGAAAATGTAGGATGTCAGGAAATGTCTGGTAAGAAGTGTAATGGATTTTGCACATTCATGTAGTCATACACAGAGCATTTGAGCTCTCATTCGTTTGTTAATATGGCATTATATAAAAGTGATCATGAGTGGAAATAGCTGCCTCAAATATAGTCCAAAACTGAATATAATTTAGTGACCATGAGGCATAAGGTACCTGCAATCTAAATTATAAGATTTTTTTTTTGGTGTGGCAACAGGATCTATTCACCTTCCTAATAAAGCACACTTGCTACTGTGGTCCGTAGGCTGTAACAGAAGAAATTCTGGCAAAAGATGTAAAAGTATCAATAACCATAAAGAACAAGAAAATTCCAAAACTTATTTACTTAGGCTTATGAAAAAAAGAGAATGTTTATGAATCTGTGCTGCTACTGAAATGTTTGCTAGAGAAATAGGCATGCTGAGCAAGCCTTCTAGAAAACCCTTTGAGGATATGCATGTCTAGAGAGCCAAGCCTGGGACTGGAAAAGACCAGTAGCCTTCCAGAAATGATGCTAATTATTAGTGATGGGCTGCTCATTGAGAGAGTGCTGAAATCCATATTACCAGCTGTGGAAGGAGAGCAATGAGCTAGCAGAACCACATGCATTTTAGCAGGGAGTTGTAAGTAGGTGCTTGTTTTGCCAAGGTTTTCCACTAAGCTATTGTCAGCACCATATTTAGTTCAGCACTATCTACCTGAACTGCAACATTTTAAATTGTGTTTTTCACATACGGATGGAAACATGATTTTAGTACTGTGGCACAGACCTAGGTGAACCTTCCTAAGACATCAGTGCTGCAACAAAAGGCCAGGTTGTTACTGGGTCTCACCTCTGACTGATGCAGAGGAAGACATCAGCACAGAGGTCTAGGGGAAAGTGAAAAAAAAACAGATGCAGACTTAAGTACACCCCAAACCTTATAGATTTTCATGCAAATATTACCATGTTAAAGAAGCAATTTCTCTTTAGAAAGATGCTCTAGTTGTGTCATATAGAAACACAAGCAGCACATACTGAATTTCCAGTCATTTGGCTTGACTATATGTAGTGGTTTACCTCTACAATGCCAAGTGTAAAGCAAGCAAAGAACAAAATCAGTCTGAAAACTATTGCTCACAACAGAGCTGGCCTCCAGAGATGGCTTTTCTGAAATGTAAACAGTGAAGTGAGAGTGTTCCACTTTCTACTGCAGTGATGTTTATTTAAACCCAAATCTGCAAATATGATTGAAGTTTGGCTTGGATTCAACAATTTGATAAGGTATTTAAAGCTGCAGTACCATGTTTTGAATCACAGATTTCACTTCTTTCAGGCTTCTTGTTATGTTGTTAGGCAATTTCTTCTTCTTTGGCTTATTTTAAAATAATTTTTAAAAGATATTAAAAGTGGAACTGTGGGAAACTCTGCTATAAAACACAAAACCACACGCAAAGCTTGTCTGCTGAATAGAATCTGAGCCTCAGAGGCCCTTGCTGAGTTTCAAAGATTTGCAAGAGTTTGCTCCGGGGTCATCTTGGAGCTTCTGGCTAATGTGAAAATATAACAAGAATTTTCAAAGAATTTTAGGCACTAGGAAACTATGAAAAAAAGTCATCCTAAGATCTGTAAGCCCTCATGGAGTAAACAGCATTTGGAACCTGATGCACTTCAAAGTGAAAGGATTTTTAAAAAATACATCAGCAGCATTTAATAATCCTTTACTTTTAGATGGTCTGATAAAACAAGCTGAATTTAGCAGAAAGCTTGCAGCTGAGGTCAACACTCCCTAGATTGCAGCCACATAGTATTCTTAATTGAAAAATGCTTAAAGGCTGAACAAAGAAAAGAAAATATCATTATGTCCTATTTCCAAGCAGTATAATTAAAGCTTTGCATAAATAACACAGCTTCCCTATGGTCACACCAAAAGATCAGTAGCAATGTAGCAAGAGCTGGAAGAACTTCAGGTGGTGGATCTCCAGCTTTATCCTGAAAACAACATTATTTCTCTAATTATGAGAATCCTAAAAATCAAGAACCTTAGAAAGTTACTGAATTCCTACTTGTTCTACTGCTTACTCAAAGGAGAAGGTTGTAGTTTCTCTAGGTACTTGGAAAGAGAAAATGCATAAATTATTTGCATTGATAGCAACAGAAGGCAATTTCTAAACTTCTGCTGTCTCCAGGAGGTGATTGTATCCTTTTAATAAATACAACTACAACTCTATCAAAAACATTTTTGCAGCACCTGCTCTTAAAATTAGTTCCCTAACTGGATCACATGACATGCTTCACATTGAAATTCAGCTGACGATTATTCAGTCTTTTTTTTTTTTTTTAATATTTATTATGAATTTAAACAAAACCAACACAACTTATGCAGGTATGGAGTTCAGTAAACCACAACATCTAACATTTGGGAGACCTGCACAATCAGATTTAAATACTGGCAAAACTACTGGACAACTTTTCTGTTACACAGAAAGTTTCTTTCTTCTCCTCCCTTGATTATGACACTGTTTCCAAAACAGTAACTTGTAAGATATGCCCCTGGCATGATATTTCATACTTACATGTTGGAANGGCATATGATCTAACACTGTCCTCTGTTGTCCAAGTACTCCTCCCCTGGGGTTTAATCATGGGTTGCTGGAGGCAGAGTTTTTTTAACTGAAGGAGGGAGGCCCTGGCTCTGGGTCTTGCTTTCCTAGTGGATTTGCTGGTTGACTTCCAGTGCAACTTGTTTTATCAGGTTTTTTTTTTTTTTTTTAATATTTATTATGAATTTAAACAAAACCAACACAACTTATGCAGGTATGGAGTTCAGTAAACCACAACATCTAACATTTGGGAGACCTGCACAATCAGATTTAAATACTGGCAAAACTACTGGACAACTTTTCTGTTACACAGAAAGTTTCTTTCTTCTCCTCCCTTGATTATGACACTGTTTCCAAAACAGTAACTTGTAAGATATGCCCCTGGCATGATATTTCATACTTACATGTTGGAAGTTGCAGGCTAGCATCTGCGTGGAGGCTTTTGCAAGGAATTGAAGGCATTTTTACCAAATGCCTAAGGTCTGTAATTCACACAGAACATTCACTAGCAAATTTTTCCTCACTGGAAAACGGAAATGTGGCTTTCTCATGTGGCAACCTCATGCCAAATAGAAATTTCCCCAGTTTGCCACATATCTAGAATGGTTCAAAGGATCTGCAATCAAGCATTGTGGTGTTGTCCTAAATGGTGGGTCAAATTCAAGCTGTGGCTTTGCATGTACTTCAGCATAGCAAAGACTGAAGTCAGTGCTACACCATTTTCCCCAGCTGAGAATATGGACTTCAGTTCACATGTGGACATCTTGTGTCTTCACAAGACACTACTGTCTAGGAATTTTGAAAATTATCTATGTCTGGCACAAAACAGTCTGTACAGAAAGCAGATTGCAGCTGCCTCACAGAGTCTCTAAGTGCCAGGGCGTTCAGCAGCTAGATGGGCCTCTGTTGATGGATTCATAGGAAATATTAAGCCCATAAAAATTTATATTCAGCCAGAACCATACATCAACAGTGTGACAGCAGTGGCTGGGAAACAAGAATTCCAATTCTTGCTTACACAGCATACATACATGCACAGGCACACCAAGTTTCAGCTTTTGCTTTATTTTGTGCTAGGAGGAATATGGGATATCTGGAACCCCTCATTTCTTTCCCTCTGAAACTCAGTAAAACACAGAATTCTCGTAATGGAAAGCTGCTACCTTCAGCTTCTGGAGCCTCACCACCACTNGCAATGAATCCCAAGCACGGCACCCCACTTCTTTTCCCAGTTCTAAATCTCGCGATGTCTCCGCTCCCCCACCTGAGAAGACACCACCAAGACAAAAGAGACAACTGGGCCCCTCCCTTGTGGCTAGCTAGGTCTTCTTGTTTCTCTTAAGTACCCAGTAATGTGCCTTAACATGCAGAAAAATTCTTTGAGAGGAAAAGAAAAGAACACACACACACACAAAAAGAAAACCTCTTAAAACCCCAACACCTGAGAACTCCAAACCATTATGTCGCACGGGTCATGGCTCTCTTCTTCCCTTGTGAGAAATGTCATCTAAACCTGAGACTCCTCACAAAAACTTTTGAAAAAGCTAGATTTTTTTCCCTGAAAAGTTACAGTTTCAATAAATCAGCATTTTCAAGGGAAAAGCTGTTTAATTAAAAAAAAATTCTTGACTAACTTACGTGTGGGAAACCCCTTGAGGACACATTGATTGGCACCTTGATGTTTGATGCATGCCTGCTTCACCAGACCATATCCTTAATATTGTACACATGTAAAACTATCATGGCTTTCATCCTGAACAAGGTGAAAGTAGCCCTAGGGCAACACAAACATGATCCAAATGACTGGTCCAGTCTCTGGTATATATCTGAATCCCATTTGTCCTTCAAACCAGGGTAATAGGGGTTTGTCCTTTGTGGAATCGATTCCACAAATGAACTGCAAATTTTATGGATCGAGGTCAGCAAGACAGCAGTACATATGGTACAAATGTTATGGATGGGTATTTACCCTAGATTTGGACTTCCGTTGCTGGTGCCAGTAATATAACCTCGTGCAGTTACATGATATTTGTCTTTTTTTTCTTTGGCTTATGGCTACTTGCATATGCCAGTGAATATTATGATCTTTCCTGAAAATATGTACTAGATCCCTCCAGACCAAATTACTTTAAATAAACCTATGTTTATAAATGAGCACACCCATGTCAACACTGATACATAACATACACGTTGCAGTAAACTTCATCAGACTTAGAACCAGGACTTACTTGTACCAGTCTGGCAAATGTCTTGTTGGAATACTTTACTCTAATAGTTAAGTATAGAAGTGACTATTCCAGGAACTCTGAGAGACACATGCTTGGCTCATTTTTATTAGGTATGTCTGTAAATAGTGGTGCTGTGCTGCCTGGCACCAGAATAGGGCTTAGCCCTCAGCATTGCAAAGGGAACATAAACTTGGCAAGCCTGCCTTACAAATCACACATAAATCAGCCCTGCCCAGCAAACTGGTCCCATTGCTAGAGTTGCTATTCCCACACACAGGATTAATCTTTGAAGCCAAGTGCCTTAAAGATGTTTTTGTTTAAACTGTGGCGATGTAAACATTAAGGTTTCAAGGAGTTTATTCCTTCAGCAAGTATTTTTACAAGACAAGTAACAGTTGTCTTATTTTTGTATTGTTTCTTATTTTCTTTGTGGAACCATAAAATTTAACCTACAATAGCCTGACGAGAAAGGAATTACATATCTGCATTATTTTTTTTTTTATTACAGCTACTGTTTCACAGCTTTTCTCAGCCCATGTGGTTGTGTATATTTATTTTGCTCTCTAACATATGCATATTATTCTACATATGATTTGAGATATTTGTATGGAAAGTTAAACCAGAATGTTAAATTTTTATCTTGTTGAGACAGAATACCAAGTATTGTAGAACTAATATATATTGGAAAAACGGCACATTTTGGTCTATACCAAACGTCTTGTCATTAATAAAGCAGGCTTAATTTTTCTGCACCTGTTTTTGAAATGGAAGACTTCCTGATCTATTCATGCTGTTAACTTTATGTTCATAATATTAACTTTATGTTCAAGTTTGAAGTAGACAGTGGTTCAAATAAGACTTGATTTTCTCAGCTCTAATGTGTATTGGCTAAAGACTTAAGTATTTTAGCCCTTATCCTTGTGCATTACCCATGAAAAAGACAGACTGAAACGCAAGCAGAAACCAGTTACTCTTGAAGCTGTGTATAGTTACCTGAAAAGATTTCTGGATTACAGCCAAAATGAATTGATTTGCAGAAGAGAATGATGTTTAAATAAATATGTATGTATGTATATATCACATCATGTAGCTCGGTGTTCGGAAGGCAAAGTAGTACTTCTCCACAGAATATAATGTTTCATCTATAGACTGGAGAGAATTTTATTGGCTTGAAAAGTAGACCTCTTAATGAAAATATCTACAGAGAGAGAAGTTATGTTTGACAAGCCTGTTCCAAAGTAATACTCCTATCACTAGTAACAGCTTTTATAATTAAAACAAACAGATCACATCAGTCAAATTCATTTGGGATACAGAGGTTGTAGCTCTTGCCATTAACAATTACATTTGCTACAAGTGTGTGGGAGTAACTTATACTGCTGAGTGTATAATATAATCTAATTTCTCATGCAGACAGATTTTCGTTGTTAAACAAACCTAATATAGTGATGAGGTTCTCAAATAGCTGTACAAGTTCACCAGTATACTTAATAGTGTCTATTTTCCCCAAATTCTGTAAATATAAAATGTACACATCTGATGCTATGTGTTTCTGAAAGGTAAAGCATTAGTATTTATTTTTAGGATATGGCTACTCAAGGCAAATGGTAAAAGAGGTGAATACTAAGCATTCACTGTATTTTCTCTGCAAGATATTTCACCTCCAAAAACTTGTACATACAACTTCTACAGAAGCGAATTTTTCAGAAATCTTCTTCTCAGTCCTTGTGGAAAGGTGCTTGCCAAATTTCTGTCTATATTTTCAACAAAAGATGCACTTAAAAAACTGGCAGAATGCTCGCAAGGGAGAAGGTTGGAACACATGTGGAACAAAAAAAGATCACTCTGGATGCTGTGGTCCTCCAGGAGGATGAAGAGAAATATTTATTATTCTTGTCGTCTCACTAATGATTTTGGGGGCGTTTGTAATGATTCTGACTGCAGATTAGCCACAACAGTACCAAATACCCATTAACTGATAAAACAGAATTCCTGTACCAGAATACCCACTTCAAAGAAAGGGGATACAATTTAAACTGAAGAGATACAAGACAGAGATAAACAAAATTGAATGGCATCAAGAGCTAAGCTTAAGCATTAAACTCATCTAATTTCATGAATAGTGACTTATGATATGGAGAAGCATGAACTGTTCCAGCAGGAAATAGTAAGCAGAGCATTAGAGAAAATGTTAGGGTAAAAAACCAGCAAAGGTGGTATCTCAGCAGAGATTTAAGTGAAGGAAATGGGAAATTTTAGCACTGAAAGAAGCATGACCCAAATTCCACGTGCAAGGATGGGAAAGGAGGATACAGCAATGGAACAGGAGGAGTGGGAAGGGCAAACAATCATGATGGGATTCAAGACATGAGGGTACAGAAGAAACAAAACTTCTGTCTGGGCTTTTGAACTGGGTATAGAAGGAGTGAGAGTGGAAAAAGGACTTACAATAAGAAAGAAACAATGATTCAGCTGAGGAAGAAGAAATTATTTTAGCTGATGAGTATTAGGTAGGCTGCATAGGGGAAGCTGGGTGCCAGGGAATGCGCACAAAAGGAGGTTGAGGAAGGCCATGAGAGCAAAATGATGAGTGACACAAAAGAAAAATAGGTAGGTTTAGAAGATTATAGAAGCAAAGAAGACAAAATTGAGTGGGGACCCAAATATTGGGAAGTGAGGAGTGAAAAGTAGTTTCATGGTTGTAAATCTGAGTGTCTGGAAAGATGGAAGACTTGTCAACAGTGACGAAAGAAAAGACATGGGAATGGGTTTGGAGGGAAGACAAGAATTTCTCTTCTTTCTCATTAGTTAAACCAGGGGCAAAGGGAAGGGGGCAGGGAAAATGTCTGCACAAAGGAAGACCCTGAGTTTGAAGAATTAGATGTCAAAATTGCCGCATAAGCATTAGGCAGGACACCAAGGTGGCAGTGAGCTCACCCAAGGAGAGCAGTACAGACAAAAGCATGAGAAGATTAAGGAGGAGCACTCAGATATCTGTGAGTCCACATCAGCCAGCAAAAGATGCTCGGTTTCTAAACCTGCACCATGGCACCAAGCCAGAAAACTACAGCTGCCACAGCAGCAAGACTGACAACATCTGAGGAAGATTTTGAGTTAGCAGTTTTACTGAGAACTGCACTTGACACAAATCCAGCAAATACATGTTGAGCTACAAACTTTCCATATGTTAAAACTACTGATTCTCCCGAAAGCTGTGCACATCTCATGGAGGCCTGAAACAGTATCATCTGAGACAATTTAGCCCTGGCACATAGACCAACTTAACTAAGGGTAACCTTCCAAAAGCTCACTCTCTGCAGTAAAGAGAAGTGATAGAAATGATCGTGATTTGATGAGGGTTGTACCATTAGAGCAGAAGTTTCACAAAGGAGCAAAATCTCTGTGTCATCTGCCCTGAAATAACTTACACAGAAGCCTCTGTATTTCTGGTCCACAAACTTTAGAATGCAGTGCTGGTTTTATTAAGAAAGAAAAAAAATCTTTGTAATATCGATGAAGCAAGGATTTGTTTTAATCAACTTGAGCATTTACATGAATCATAAGAATAACTGGAATAAATAGAATCAAAACTTAAAAAATATGGAAAGATATTAAACCTCACAATTCCAGGCTCAGTCCATGTTGTAACTATAGAGCAGCAAGAGAGCTTTCCACAGCTTCCTGCTGATGCTGGTGACTATCAGAGACAGAATGTTGGGATGCACTGCACTGTGGGTACCATGGCAGATTCCTGTGCTCTTACCTGTGCCTGGCGCAGGTAGCAGGGACTCAAATAGGCAGTTCCAGAGAGGTCCAAAATAGAGACTCTTAGGTTGCTTACTGAGAGTGGTTCATTTTCATCTTTTCTCATTGTTTTTTTAAAAATTAAATACTTAGAGAAATCTAAGGTTATATGAAAATTATGGTTTTAAAGTAGAGCTCTTTTGAGTCAAGTTGTAGAATCAGCTTGTGACCCTAGCCGAGCATGACAGAATTTTTGCTGAACCACAGCAGAGCATATGTTTGCCATGTGGAACCTTAACTCTTGTAACACATTTGAAGTATCCACTTCCAATTTTAAAAGGTCCATATCAGAAAAGCGAGTCTCAAAATATACAGCACCAGTCCTCTGCTTTCTTTATTCCAGTGAACAACAATTTACAGAATTTAGCCAAACTGCTGATTCATTTTACAGCCAATTCTCCTTCCCATTTATCTCCACTTGTCTAAAAAAGCCTCAGACTCTTCAGAAAGAAAGTTCATCATTAAATCCTCCCTGGGAAGGTGGATGAGGAAAGTATGAGATGGAAGAGAATGAACTGTTAAACCCTGGTCTGTGTTACCATGTTTGATGGTAAAAAAGGTGTTCTGCTGTTCCATCAGTGGAGGGGACTGGAAAGCACTGGTCCTGCCTGGCACCTTTCCACTCCTGAGCACTCTTATCACAGTCATAATCCCACATCAAATAGACTGTTTCAGTTTAGCCCTGGACATCCCACTGCCATTGAGCTGGCTGGTGATGCACAACCTTAGCATCCCTTGAAGTAAAAAATGCCCGACTGAAGACTTTGCAGGGCACCTGAGTGCTGCAGCAATATAACCCCTGTGGTAAGACTCGGTTGCCTCCTTTAACCTGACCATTTAATCTGTACAGGCATGATAAATCATCATGCTGTGATTTAAGAGTTGCACATCCAGATAATGATACTGATGGGTGTCCCCTCTGGTTCGCTTATTTCTAGCACTGGACCCTTAGGATCCCTATTGCCTTGTTCTGTATGAAACAAGATAATCCCCTGACACCTCAGGACAGCAGCAGCCACCAGATGAAGGAAGATCACCTGAAATCTACATTAAAGAGTACGAGAGATGAAAAGCCTTCTTTATATTTAGTGTTGAATATAAGGCCAGGAAATAAGAAAAGCTGGAAAAATATTCCTTGAGAAATACAAAATGGAGGAAAAACTTAGTGAAATCAGACCATTTTTCAGAGGTAAAGAGGCCATAAAAGTCACGAAGCCTGCACCAAAAAAAAAAAGAAAAAACGAAAANCAAAAAAAAAAAAAGAAAAAAAGAAAAATTTTCAGAAAAGAAGAGATTGAAGAAGAGTGTTTAGGTTGCCTGTTTGGGGAGAAGAAAGTGGACATGATTTGTTGAGGGGATCGTGAATCATACCTTAATATGAAAGGAAAGGACTTGTTACAAAAAGGAAAAATGAAGGAATATAAAGGAAATTGACAGACAGAGCTGATAGGAATCTGAAATGCTTTGGATTTTATNGTGGGGGGTGGGCGGGGGGTTACTGTCAGATTTTTATCTTAAAAGAGGTTGAGAAATAAATCTGTCCTGTCAGAAGGTAAAAATCACTTTTTCAGACTGTTGCTGACACAACAGGTCTTTCTTCAGAAAACAAACTAAAAGGACAATTTTCCCCATATTCTGTAACCTTTTTTCCTTATAATTTATGTAGTAAATTTCAGGATTGTCCCTTGGTAATCTAAATTAAGCTGAATAAGTTTTTCCCTTCATCTATGGGACTGACTTACTACACAGAGGGTAGAGTTAGTCTGCTGGCCTTTGGCATTGAAAATGCAAATTGAATCCTGGCGTTGACAAGAATGTTTGGATTTGGTATAAAAGAGACTTAGTCACGGTACATTTCCAGCTCCTGATTATGCCAGAGCAGGAGGGCTGAGTGAATGCCAAGAAACAGTGGTTGCCACTTCCCCCCCCGAGTGAAGGGAAAATGGATAGCCCACCCCTGGCCCACACGCACTTTCTGTATTTCACTCTTGTGAGCTGACACTA
>VYZQ01045743.1:29058-45889 GCA_013400655.1 Mystacornis crossleyi | reverse complement strand
TTTAAACTGGAACTTGTTGCACAGACTAAATTTATTTGCACTGAATAATTCCATCCTCACCAGTGAATGGTTAGTTTTGTTTGTGGATGGACTGCAGGAATGAACCAAGAATTTTCAGCATCTGTAACTCAGTTTTGACCATGCAGAGTAATTAAAGAAAATATATTAAATAAAGTATGCTTTAGCTTGCATGTTGCAGCGGCTTCCCTTGGCAGATCCAGTAACTTTCAAATGGGGTGATAGGGTGACATTGTTCTGGCAGAAACTCTCCACAGTGATGCTATCAGAAAAACTTTCAGCCAGCACACATGGACAAGAAAGTCAGCCCAGTGTCCATGAACCTGGGACCATCCCTAAGAACCCTATGGCTCTGTTTTGCTTGCCAGGGAAATGAGAGAGGATGTGCATGTTGCCACAGCAGAAAACAAATTAAAAAGAAGCTGTGAATCCAGTGACAAGCAAGGTAACCATACCAAGCATATCTCTGCCATGCAGCTGTGTCAATTTGGTTAAAATATTTACATTTTATACATGTCAAAAATATAAAGCATGCTACTGTGTCTTTCTTAGAAAAAGATAGTAAGTTTAATAGTGTATGTAAGAGAGAGAAACCCTTATTTTATCAAAAATTTTGCTACAGATATTTTTCTCCTTTTATATGACTGCTTATAAAAAAAACATCAGTGGGAAAAACATAGGCTGTTGCTATAGCAGATCATCCTTCATGCTGACCACAGCATCAGGCAAGTACAGCTTCCTGAGACACCATTTGGCATCATGATTTTGTTTCTCCTGGACATCATCTTTCTGTTTTGAAAGCGGGGAGAAGAAAACAACATTCACCTGCTGCTATCTCATGGATGCTTCATGCCTATTCATTTCATTTAGTTGTTTTTCATATTCCAAAGTAAACACATTCTTCCTCACAGTGTTTGGTGTTTGCCGTGTGCTGGAAAATAGATTACTGCTGTCTGGAGCCTTCTCTTCTGTTGAAAAGCAGTCCAAATCAGCAAGGTCTTCCACCTGTGAGTAATACTTACTCAAATAAATGGGAAACTGCATAGAAATTACTAACTTGAGCAAAGATTGAAAAGTCAGTTTTGCTCTTATGAAAACACTCCTGAACGGGAACGGAAAAAGGCAGAAATACAAGCTGAGAGAAGGAAAAAAGAACAAACAAAAAACCCTCCAAAAACCTGAAGGTCAGACCTTCAAGTCCTAGAATACACCTCCTGCACAGAATTCGCATGTAAACAAGTTGCAGGCAAAAATGTTAGGTTCATAATTAAGCATTAGGGAGTTACTTCCATTTAGGTCCTTCAGTGCTTGATATGTGGGTACCACCAGGTGATTGGTGGTTACTTATATCAATCACACCTGGTCATAAATACTGGCTGTGACAATTATACCTCAGTGCTTAAATTCCCAAAAGCAAAACAGATGCTAACATGAGGGCAGCCCAAATAGTGTGCCTCATTTCTTTCAAAGAATTACAAGTGACAAAAACCCCATCAGTGCCAGTGTTTCTTGCTTGTAGTGGACTTGGAGCCAAATCACCAGGAAGAGTAAATGCTGTAAAAATGGAAGCACCCATATGCAAGCTGGAGTTTTAAAGTGGTATCTACTGCCAAAAACATCACATAAAGCCTGAAACTTCCACTGTGATGTGGTCAAAGATCACTGAGGGAAGGATCAGATCCAAAAAATGTGGCCACAGGTAGTGATGGCAAATTGAATGTTGTAAAGAGTGAGCTCTTAGATTTAGGGATGCTCTCCAAATCCTCAAAGTGCCCCTCACTCCCAGCTGGGAGTGTTGCCCTTGTTCGGAAGGACTGGCTCTGATTATCGGGGAAGCTTTTGCTCATCTGCTGGGCTAGCCCTATTTTCATGAGACTGCCTGTGCAATACCAGTTTGAATAACTGGCCTTTTCATTTTACTCACTAACAAAATGAGGCTTTTAAAAAACCAGAACCACAAAAGTAGATATAGGCTTTCCAGTAGACTGTATTAGCACTACCAAATTATTCAAATTTGATTCCCATCGCTTTACATTGTCCTTCCAGTTATTACATGCAAAATCTTTGTTTAAGGCAAAGTGAGAAAAACAAAAATTTGCTTTTGCCCTTTTGTTCCTCAGCTATTAGGCCACGGTGCCATTCCAGAGATCCATTATGTTGGAAATAGGTGAAGATAAGGCCATTTCCAGAGTAAATCTGGCTTCCTCACACTCTGTTACCTCATTGTGAGATTGGTGAAAGGCTTTTTACTAAGTTTCTGTATGTCCAGAAGTTGAGATGCTGCATTAAGATATATTTTTGAGTTGTGCTGTTGGGCCCAGCTGTCTCCAGAATAGAGAACTGGGAATGCTTTTTGTTAGCTAGAAAAAGCCTTTAACAGACATTTTATTCAATGTAGATCAGTCTAGCTTTGATATCCTAACTTTCAGTGTCCTTTTTTCATGACAAAGTATATTTCTTTTGTAATAATGTCATACTTGCAGTTGGTGCTATTTATTCTTACTCTTGAAGGGACAAGTTTGCTGCTTTATAGGTGCAGTTCAGTTGTAACAAGGTAATACTATGATTTTAGTGCAAAGGTATAGAATTTCTCCTTCTCTGTGTTCAGTTTCGCTTCTTGAAGTCTCTGTACCTAATATGTATGTACGAAAAGTGCTGCTATGGAAGATTCAATTTGTTGAGAAGCATAATCATTGATTTGTGACTCTTTTCTTCTGCTGTAGTCTCATCTATTGCATTAATGCAAATCAAATAATTTTCTTTGTGAAACAATAGCTTTTATACATGTGTACAGCATTTTTATTACAGCTCCATTTCATAAAAGGTATAGATTTACCTTAAAAATTCAACTTCTAGGCTTCTTTGGTTTGTTTTGGGGTTTAATTTTAATTTTTAGTTTGATTTTTTACTAATAAAGAGTTTAGCCCCAAACAAATATTTTTTCAGACCATTCTTGTTAGACCTGAATAGCTCTTAAGTTGCTTCAGTGCTAGGTATTAGAGAAATTTAGTTCATGAGAACCCTTTTACCACTGCTGGTAGCTTTGGTCCAGGTCTCCATCGTTGCAATACTCTAAGGAAAGATGTCAGTATATGAGCTCGTGTATGTGCTGGGTGTGGCTCCAAAGAGACTTGTTTCTATATCTTCATGAAAGTCTAAAATTTTGAAGCCTTTGTTTTCAGAAAATATCCTTTGCACTATTTAATGATTGCCAGCCTCTGAATCGCTTTCCTTTTGGCTGACTCCAAAGTTTCCATGACACCGGATTACGGAACCGTAAGAAGCATGCCTTACAGATTCAATTACAGCCTGAGAGAAGAAAGGTGAATAAGATGGAAACTTGCAGCCAAAGCGAAAAGCTTCTCTCTTTAAAGAGAATCCAGAATAATATACTTAGGAAAGGAGGGGGTTTACCTTAAATACTGTGAAAAAATGAACAGCAGTTTCCTGAAAATAAAATGAGGCTGATGTGTATTCTCTTGTGTGTGTCATTCTTGTAAAATGTATCTTTTTCACAAGCTGGTTAGAGTTGAGGTGGTAATTTGCATGTCAAGCAAACTGTCTTAATTTCCTTGTTCTTGCTTCCCTCCCAAGATGACGCTGCCTGAAATGTGTTCTAACAACCATGTTTGTCAACGAAGAAATCATAGCAAATGCACAAGTTAATGACAGTGTTAGCTGCTAGTTTGGCATCCCTCTCTGATTTCACTGTCAAATCTTTTGGTAAAGATAAGCAGCAACACACTCAGGTACACACAGACCAGCTCAGGGAATCTGTACAATACATTATAGTTCAAAATTTCTTCTCACAGTGAAATTAACTTAGAATTTTAAGTGTTTTAGCAGTTCTGATGGGGCTACACCCCTGCCTACACTCCTGGTCTGAAATGCATAAAAAACCCCAGTCATATAGCTCTAATTTAAATTAACTTTATCCTTCATAGCATTAACATTAATTCTGTGAAACTAAATGCACTTTAATTACAATAAGTCCATTGGGTTTTCTAGTCCATTAAAAACACAAATGAGAAATAAAAAAGTTCCTCCCTTTTTTCCCCTTCCCAGAAGGCAGAGGTTTTGAACTGGGAGACAAACAGATATTTCAGGAAGTCCAGGTGTTAATGTGAATGACTTCATCATTTCTGCTTCAAAGCATCATATCATGGCAAGAATAAAAATAGGAATGCAGACATTTAAAATCAATAATACCACATTGATAAGGAAATACTTTTGTCAAGTATAGTATTAATTACTAGCACAATGATATTACTAAAATGAGAAAAATCAGAGGGGGCAAAAAAGAAAAAGAAAAGGAAATTCAAAAGGAAAGGGAGAGTGTTGTAAGGGAAAGCCGTGCTACCACCTCAGAAAGAGATTGTAAACTAGGTAATATCTTCTCATTTCAGGGTTCACTGGAGTTAATAATCTTGAATGTTCTGCTCATTCCTGAATCCTCATGGTCAAGTAGCAAATATCTAGCCAAGGCCCTTTGACGTGAAGCAATATAAAAATGCATTCTATGCACCAATAATAATACCACCTCTCACTTATGGCTCCGAAGTTTTGGTCACATTTTCACACTGGACACTGCAATAACAGCCTTTGTCCACACTGGCTGAACTGCTGCACTCTTTCAGCAGAAGCTCCTGGCTTTTCAGAAGATGCTCTTTGCAGATCAGCTTTTGGGTTAACTAAAACAAATGAAGCATTTGTGAATTTTGAGTGCTTGACCTGAAAAAGTCGGTCTTCTGATACACCACTTTGTTAACATTGCTCAGATTTGAAAAAGTAGCAAGGGTCAGAGTACACTCTTGGAGTACAGGAGGCACTTTGTATTCACTGCCGCTCAGCCTAGAAGTGTATTGCAGCAGGCTTATTTCAGCCAAAAAGGTTTCTTTTTCTTTAGTTGATTTTTTTTTTTTTAATTCCAGAAACTAGCACTGGGATTTATGGCAAACACTCGTGCTTTTGGGTTGCTGGGCTGCTCCTCTGCCTTTCGTCCAACTGTGTGCGCTCTTTCCATAGCAGGTTCTGCTTAACCTGGTGTAGTCAGCAGTGTAATCCAAGAAGGGCTGGTGGTGCCCACATCCCTGCAGCGGGGTGTCCCTCTGCTCAACCAAAAACCTCCCACCCGTGTCCCTGGGTAGGAAATACACCAGCTCCTTGCAGAGCCTGGGCAGCCAGACCTGTCAAAGGGTGGGAGGCCAGGGCCTTGCACTGCCTGGCAGGGGTGGGGAGGCTGGTTACCAGTAGCTGCTATCCCCTCCTTTCTGAGCTACACCAGAGAGCACCTCTCTGCAGGGTTACACCATAGGGCATGAGCTACCACAAAACTGTGTACAGTGACAGCTCTGGTGGTTCATGCAGCATTCACCTCCTGGCAAAGCTTTCTCTTTTTGAGTAGAAGCCAAAGGATTTAGGAGGTTGTGCCGCACTGCAAATGACAAAAATACTCAGTGTAAGCACTGACCCTGTTGCCCAGGACCTTAGCCTCAGTAGGCACCCACTAGAATACACCACATACTGGATGAATAGTCAATACCATTGAAAAGAGAGGTGAACCTTGAGTGGCTTTTGAGGCAAAGCTTGAAAATGCCAAACTTGTACAGAAAAAAAGCAAAGGCTGGCCTTCATATATACATAGCCTACACATGTAGTTTCAAATCATTCCTGCACTGGTAAGCCTAACTCCTGCTTCCATGAAAATCACCCAGCTTAACTAAACATCCAGGTCTAAAAATGTCGCTTCTCAAAAATGAAAGGCATTAAAGGAATTAATTAGAGATTAAAAGGATATATATAGTATTGAATGCTGAGCAAACAGGTTATATTTTTTATTTATTTAAAATAGCAAGATCCTGTGTTCTTGAGAGTGGTAATGTTTTACCACACACACTTCAGGTAAAATTGAAATACTCTAATTGAAAGTCACTGAGGATATTTTTATTGAAAATTCACTTTCCAAGAGAGTATCAGTAGCTTTTCATGGTGTCAGAATGCAATTTTGTAATTTTACAATCCCAACAGTTACCTATTAACAAAAACCTGTCCTGCAGACAGTCACCACCAAAATCTTAATATTCTGTACATCTGTGCGGTGGAAGAGGTACCTTAGCAATTACAGTCACTTGTAGATGTGTGTTTAATAGTGTGTTGTAAAGATTTTTTTCCTGAACATCCTTTTGCTCTGCAGCATGTGTCAACTGAACTGAATGAATTTCTCAGTGCTTTACTGGGCTCAGCCATTGAGAGCAAAGGCTCTTCCTCTGTCTTCGCCGATGCTTGTGCATTGAGCATTGTTGCTGCATTTCTATCGTTCACAGATGGATTGCTAGGAAATGTGTGAAACTGCCTTGGGCACCAAGAAAGCAGGGGCATCAAGCCAGGACGTTAAAAGACTATTTCCAACAACTGCAGCTGCAGTGTGCCTTACTCCACACTGAGCTCCACTCTCCCACCCTGGCTGGTTGGCTTCCTCTTTATGTATGAAAGAGGGCATGTTTCAAGTGGAAGCAAGTTGGGCAATTATAGTAAAAATGAAAAGACAATCTCCCTTAAAGCATGCGCAAATTCTTTCTTTGGTGCTCTAAATCTACACATTCCCACACATGAGATGAGCTATGAAAGTGCTTAGAACTGAGCATCTTTCATCAGGTCCCTCCCTGCTCCTGCAAAAGTGCAGAGAATGCAAAGAGCAGTACATAAACACCAAAAATTAATCAGTGATGTTATTTAAATTTTTTATTTTAAACCCTGTTTTTCACTTTTTATTTCTCATCATTTGACTAGTGTGATGGTCCCCAAAACAATTTGAGAGGAGAAATTGGGAGCAGGAGGGGAGATGAGCCAGCTCAGCATCAAGCTCTAGGGAAAAGATAGGAATTAACATGCCATCTCAGTGCCCAGCAGACCTGAGGTACATCACAAGCAGAAGAAAGCCGTTCAAATTTGCTTGTAAATTAGAAGTGTGGGAGGCTGCAAAATGAGCTAGTAACAGGCTCTGAGAGGTGTACCTGTCCCTGGAGAAAAACAGAACTCAGGGACAAAAGAAATCTTGCAAAATTTTGGCTAAGTGACCAAATTGCAGGTACTACTTGAGCATTTAAGGAGTGTCTGAGAAAACAAAATGAGAAAAAAAGGATGTATCTGATACCAGTAAAAAGGACATAAATGTAATCTACATCAGTATAAATTATACTGTAGCAAGTCCAGGGCATCATTTGTCTGGCTTACAATATCATCATAACTGTATTCTCTGCATATTGCAGTTCATTTCATCATTCTGCTTCTGGAATGCAAAAAACCCAAGGATACCAAACTGGAAACAGATGGCATTCCCTCCACCTAGATTAATATTTACGTTTCTAGACACTTAATCTCAAAGAAACAGCAGAAATGGAAAGGACATAGGGAATTGAAAAAAATGAGAAGAGTACAGGGAAAACTGCCCTGGTGAGAGAGCTGGATGGTAGAGGAGGGAAACAAAAAAAGAGAAAAATAAACTGGTAAATCCTGTTTCATATTACAAGGACAAGAGAGGGAGCCAATGGAACTGGAAATCAGTAATCAGAAAACTAATTAAATCACCATGCTTTGTCTTTACACAATGCATAATTAATCTATGTCACAGATGTTCTAGAGTCAAGAGAGATTAGATGATTGTATACATAATATGAACATCTGCAGCCATGTGATATAGGATGGAAGCCCTCGTGTTGTACAGGATCACCCAGGTACTTACTGATGGAGTTTTGGATCAAACTTCCCTTACTAACAAGTTATTTTCTATCTCCTCTGCACTGGGCTTGCATTATATGTAAAACAATTGGCAAGAGACCTGTCACACTGAGTTCCTGATGTGTTAAACTACTTGACCTTTTCTTCCCTGTGCCATTTATTCCACTTTGAATTAAAGACAAATAAGTGTACATATATGTCTATATATATCAACCTCACATAATAAAAAACTCTCCTGAAAGAAAAATAAATATGACTTATTTCTTCACGTGGCTGTCTTGGGGTGACTTAAAGCAAAGACTGCATCTTAGACACTTTGATTAAACATATATATATATATATATAAATTCCGCATATATTATACACAATTAATCATATGGATGCGTATCTCTTCCATCAGAAGGCTGGCTGCCTTTAAGCAGCTTTTCCCTTTGAAAGCCCTGAACTCTGATGTGACAAAATCATTAGTATTTTAAAAGAATTACAATGAATGCTAAAGAGGGACCCCCATTTCCCACATACAAACTTTCTGGCAATAAAGAGCCTTTTCAGACTTTATAATCCTATTTACTGTTCTTAATTGGAGAACTGTGTTTGTCAAAAAGTACAGAAGTCTTCAGTTGTTTGGAAGTGAGTCTGGCTCATCAGCTCCTAAGGGAAGAAAAGAACTATTTATTTTAACTGTTAAGTCTCAATGCAAATTGCACAATAAATCTGTCTATCCAAATACTGACCTATTTCATGTAATGTCAGGATGAGGCCGGTCTTGCTCTGTAAGACTATTGTTGCATGTAAAAAAAAAAAAAAAAGCAAACCCCATTACGGGGGCCTGGAACCCGCTTCTAGAAGGTGCCAGGGTGAATGACTGCCAACCCCACCACCTCCCTCAGCTCCTCCATAAGCCACTGCCTGCTGGGAGCCTGGAAATGAACCTCAATTACCCAGCTCCATCTAGTGTTTGGGAAACAGATTACTCCCTGAAACCCACCCTGCCCTGTAAATGTCACCGGTTTTCTCTTTCCTCGAGAAGAAAGTGTTCTGCAGAGCAAGCAGCAGGTGCTGTGATGGGTATAGGTACTCACATACAGATGAGCATGGCCAGAACCACTGTGTTCTTGTGCCGAGGAGCTTATTCTGTAGCACTGGGTCTTGCTCGGATCTGTGAACTGCTGGATGTTGGTAAAATACTCCCAAGATGAGCGGGCAAAGGAACACACTGTACTGGATATGCTTGGCTTGTTAAGGGATCTGAATTTCCCCTTGAAGGTTTACCAGGGTCAGCAATAGAAACCCACTGTTCCACATCCAAAGTGGTGGTCAGGAGGAGATGGTTCTGAAGCTCCCCAGAAATGCACCAAGGTGTGGCATCCAATTTCTAGACAGGAGCAGAAGCATCCAAGCCAATTTTACATCCCCTTAGCTGTCCCAACAAAGGCAAGCCTATAGAAAGCAGAAACAAAGAAATTGCAAGAGAAAATACTGTCTTTGGGCCCTTCCAAAGATCTCCTTTCTGAAACTGCAGACAGTTGCCCTCTGCTCACTTTCTCTGGCTCACAGGTGACTTGTCTTTGGCAGCCACTAACAGAGCTCCTAGAAAACGTGCAGCAGTTCAGCTGCCAGTCACATTTCTCAAGTCTGACATGTTTCAACTATATTTCCCTGAGAAGGAAATAAATTTACAGCTCTGGAAATTGGAAATTAAACAACTTTGCTTTGAAGCACACATGCTTCAAGTACATCAGTCTGAGTATTTTGAATAGTGTTGAGATAGAGCAGTTTAAATAAACAACATGACAATGTTTTCAAGAATTAACCCACCGTAAGGACTTTCCAGGAAATACTTGCAAAATTTCATAAAAAGTCTCCATTTAAAGACAGATGGTTTTCTTTCTGGTCAGCTTAGAAACAAAGTTTCTTGCTTTTTTCTTTCCTTAGTAATTTTATGTGGCTTGATTGGCAATGCACTCCAGCCAAATTGCCTGGGTGACTCACACTCTGGTCCAGCCGAAGTGGGACTATTCTTGTTCAGGCTCTGCAGATTAGAAAGGTAACAAGCTGCTTCTTCTGAACAGACTGAATTACATACTTCAATCAAATCTTGCCCTCATACTGCAATGGAGTTGCTTCACTGGATGTGGAGAAGGCTCTTTTCTCGAGTTGTAACAATAATTGTAACTCCACAACAGCAGTCATGTACTCTTTGCTTCAGGGTATCTGATTTGCATAATAACTAGAGAGATGGTTATTGTGGAAAAACATGGGACATATGCAAATTCTTGTGCTGTGGGAGGATGGCAGCCTTGGGAACCAGTTACAGAGAAGAAATTTGAGTAACTCCTCAACATCTGTTTTTTAGGGGTACAATACCTGTCCGTTATTTTAATGTGGTGCAGCTACAGGCCACCAATTCTGAAACCTTCTGCTGCCTTCACAGGCCGCCTTGCTGGCCCCAGCCCTCACACTCTTTAGGGAAAACCAAGGAATCCCAGATTGCTCTCCAAGGCACAGTTGGCTCATTCACTAGGTGACCCTGGGTGTCTCCCTGCCCCATGGAAGAGCGTCTCAGCTGCAGTTCCCAAACCCAAGCAGTGCCAAGTGCCTTGGCCCCACCTCCAGGTTTCCACACAATATTGCAGGATTATTAATGCACAAGCCTTTTGCCACAGCAACGTGTTGCTCAGGTCTCCTGCAGCATGACTGGATCTGCAGCACCTCCTCCTCTACCCCGTACTAACCCCTGTAGCTTCCTTCTCTATAGTCTCCTTTAATCAGCCCGAAGTTAATCCCATATATGCCTAAATAAATGAAAGGTAGTATAAACTTCTTAGATTTACTTAATGGCCCATACCTCCTCCTCCCAACTTCCTTCAAACTCTCAGAGCTAAAATATAATTCTCTTCACGGTAATCTATGAAACAAAGCACATTTGTAGTTCTTTAGCAGTCCATTTTGCGGATTTCCGGAGTTAACACTTTGCCTCTGAAGAGTGACAATTGAAAGGGAACACAGTTTTAAAACATAATTTTGCACTCCTTTTCTGCTTCTCTCTAGGACTAAAGTAGCAGGCAGTATTTGGTCAGATGAGAAAGCAGCATGGGACATTTTAGAAAGGATTTTTTTGGGGGGAGGGGGAGCAGAGAACACAGAACAAATTGCAGATATTGGTAACCGGACTTGGATTTAGCTTTAAACTGACCTGCAATGAGCTTATGCAATGCAGAACTGAAGGACAGTCAGCATTGCTAAGCTTTTCTATTATTATATCTTTCTGCAGAGATAAGCATCTCTATATTGCTTTATCTAGCCAGCTACTGTAGGTATCATGAGACCTATTGACTCATGGTTATTAGTAAAGTCATAAACCCACAGTTACATTTATCTACAGTAAAACATTTTGCCATCTATGCTATCAAAATAGAGCAGAAGTCAAAAGAACATATGTAAGTCTTTATCAGCATCTAAAATGTTTTGGAGTAATTATAGCTCAGTGAAATCCATATTGGAAAACAGCTCACACATCCTTAGGTTGTTGGGATTTACTTGCTTACACAGAAGATGACAGTGTATCATTTTAACATGGTGTCTGATAATTTTTGAGGACAAGTTTTCTTGAGGACAAATTTTTGCAAATTTGTAAATCACAGCAAAAAAAACTAAATGAAGGAATAAATCTGAACCTCTGATGAGAATGTACCCAGAAGAAGTTCACCTTTCACTGTCCCCACACCTCAATTTTCTCATTTCTACACTTCTTGGGAAGAGAAGTGGTTTTTTTGGTATTTTGCTCAGAACAGACCAGTAATATCAGAATTCTAGATAAAAAATAAAGTCGGAATATAAAAGATTTCCAAACAGATTTCTCAAGCTCAAAGTTTCAGCTCAGTGGGGCTAACCTTAAGATAAGTACTTCAGCTTGTCTTAAAAATTTCCTACCTGTACCCTGTAAAATTTAATGGAGTGTTTTGGTGGTTTGGATTGGACTCTAGGCTGGAGAACAACAGCCAGAAAAATCTCTTTGTTGTATGAATAATCATGAAGGGGACATTTGTTGTTGTTATACAAATGTTTCCTAAGATCTCTCCTTTTGCATAGAAGAAACAGTTCAATTAGTTTCAGATGAAATGTTTAAACAGAACATAATACTCTCCTGTTAAGGAGAAAAGCGAGATCATATGGTGGCTGCTCAGGTGTCAGCTGGTCTCCTGGGGGGCTGCTGGCTCTCCTGCCTGTCCCTGTCAGCCCCCAAGGCAGAGGCACAGCACCACTGTGGGTGCAGGGGCAACCACCCCGACCCCAGACTACCCAACACCCCAAGCACAGATCTCAAAGTACAGCAGCTTTTGCGACATTTAAAAGAAAACTGAGGTGTTTCTAGACACCCTGAGGGGCTTAGTCACACTCCCAGAATCCTCCAGGCAAATCCTTCCAATTCTGGCATATGGCACCATTTCCCAGGTTATTTCTTTAAGCAGAGAGGAGGGGAGTGTTCTGCTCTTTTCTCTTTGGCAGGATGGGTCATAGCTAGAGATGAGGAAAAGCACCTCTAAACCATGGGAAACAGCATTCCAGTAACATCTAGAGAGTTATAAAGAACCTGTAAATGAAAGAACAATTGAAATCATGCAAGAAGTAGGGGCAACCACTGGATGATATTTCACTTCTGGCAGCTAAAATCTCTGGCTGCAGGTCTGATGACTGATATTCCCTGGGTGGGTACTAGAAGCACCTGAAGGGGTGAAGTTTTCTGCCACGCCAGTGAGAAGGATCAGCAGCTGATGCCAAAAGCCAGATTCCCAGAGTGCTCAGGCCCTGACTTTGTGGTGTTGTACCCTCCTTCTCCCAGTATGCTGTTCTCCTGGCTACTCGAGGAAATTATTGAATCAGCATGTGGTGGGGAAGTCACCAATGATTGCTGTGCTGGCATTATGCAGCAGTAAAAGCACTGGAGTTTCAGCTACCACCACTCCTAAGCTCTGTCAGAACAAAGCCCTTCAATGGAAATTGTGGGTAGTCTCTGAATTTCCACATTGCCAGCAAGTCTAGGAAATACTACTTGGCACAGTCCAGATTCCAATGCAAGATTGAATTCCATTAGACGGGCTGAATTGCACTGGCCATGAGAGGATGTTTGTCTGTAAACAATACTTTCAACCTTTGCAGGGCTCCTGTAATTTCTCCTCTTATGCGGATGGCAAAGAGTCAAAATAAACCCCTGTGTACTTGAGGATCAACAGAAGTTATCCATTGTAGTATTGGATCATGTTCATTTTGTCCTGGTTCCTCATACCCACACTGAGATGCCGACTCCGTGAAATACTTGAGAACATTCAGAGCAGCAGCAGAATACGACTTTGAGAAGCTACAAGGAAATTGGAGGTGTCTGCTCCATGACTAATGTGCTGATTATAATATCTGCCTGCTGAATTTTGCATAATACATGGGAGAGAACTACAGAAAAGGAAGTCAATAGACTTGGATCACTTTGCATGCAAACATCTCAGTGATCTGCTGCTGCTGAACTGAGAATTGGTCAAGAGGAGGGAGTTGTAGTCCTAAGCTGGGCTGGTTCTCTACATGTGTTTTCAGATCAGTGCTGGGAAACTGGAAATAGATGAGTGAAATTAGGGTTATATTTGGTTTAAATGTAATTATATGTTGCTGGCTTGATCTGTGCTTTACAAATGTGCGTTTATGAATTTTTTTCTCATGATTAGCAATTTCTATTTGAAAGGGTGAGGAAGTGCTTGGAAGAGTGAATTACTGCTCACCGCTGCTGCCAAGTCTCATGTTTTAATTTCAAGTTTCATGGTTTTTGATGCATTTCTTAAAACTTAACATTCTTGGAATAAAGATTCTATAGCATTTCCAGCTTTTTTAAAATGTAAAACTTGAAGAGATTTTACCTAGAAGATCAGATCTAAAAGGCAAATAGAAAGAATCCAAAATGTGTTACTGTAGGCATGTGTCATGATGTTAGGTTAATCTGGTGGGACCTGGGAGGCCTGATTCCTGAGAGTTTAAGGAAATTCTATGCTTTACTTGTATGAAAAATAACATGTCAATTATACAATTTTTTTTCCCAAATCAGTTGCAATAGCCAACTGAATAGAAACATTTGCAATGACAAGCACAATGGAGATGTTGTTTGTTTTACATTTTCATACAGTCCATTTCAGTTAGCTCTCAATTTTCCTCCTCTTTAATATGGTAACTTATCAGAAAAAAAGGAAATGAAATTTTCAGAGAGCAGCAGCTAAAGAAGTACAGTTCTGTACTTGGGCAGGTGACGTAAGACCTGTTGGGAAGAGAAGTTTTATTTTTCATTTAAAATACCTATGGTATTCTGGAATTTTTGATTCTGGAAGCCTTTCTTAGCTGGTTCCCTCTACCCGTCTCAAGCTCTGTGCACTTGCAAAAGTGGCTTATTCAGAGAAATACCTTTGATCTGACCTCAGGTTCATCCTGCCAATGCATAAACAGAAATTAGGCTTTTATATTCCTGGGATTTGAGATTTCTATTCTCCTCCTGCCACAGATCCAATTTGCCTACTTCAACCAAGTCTATTTGTCAGTGATTATTGCAACACATCAGCCATTACCATGTAACTGGAGAAATTAATGCAGATTAAAGAATACATTGCCATAGGAATATTCCATTCAGTCCTAGAAAGACTAAAAGAGTGTAATGGAAACAGCATCTTCAGGCCAGTCCCAGTTTCTTGCAGCTTTCTTTCCCATTTCATTAAAGCTAGAAGCTCATTTAGTGTGGAATATGCAAGAATGCTAGAGAGATGAAAACAAGATGAAAGGAGTGAATTAAAAGGAAGAAATAAGATGGGGGAGACTGCTCTTATCTGCACTGTTTGTGTGAACACAGCATGGTGTGTTATAAAAGTCAAATGACTGTTAAGTGTTGCAAATTTCTTCATGGCATGTCAGATCGAGGTCAAATCCTTGGTTTCTAGCAGGCGGTTTATTCTTGATCAGCATTGATTCTTCATGCAAACAAGCTCAAATTTTTTTTCTTATTCATAAAGGTCAAACATATATTCTGTAAGCTTTGCTTCTCTTAGTCCTAGTATACAAAGAGGCTCTTCTGATCTTCTCCTCTGCCATATCTGTTTCAGTGATCTTTCCCTCTAACTTCACAGCACTTTTTACCATAGCAATACTGTGCTAGCCCTCAGCTGGATGCAATACAAGCATATGATCTAACAGGATCCTTGTTCCCAAGGGCTTGCAGGGTAGGTAAACCGGAATTATGATACAAGAAACACACTCTGAGAGCCGTTATAAAAAAGAAAAATTCAATTCCTCCTTCAGTGAGGTATGACTGAAGTAAAAACAACACTAGGTGGACAGATTTGAAATACATCCATCCCTTTTTTTGCTGTCTCTCTTCTCAGAAGCGAGGTCACTCATTGTTAACTGGGCTGTATGTTGTCATGTGGTTGGGCATGTCTTGGAGGCTACAGGCTTAAAGCTTTTCTTATGAAACCTAACTCTGATCTTTGAAATTTAGGACCTGAAGGAAAGGAGATATGCAATAAGGAAATTCTGGTGAAATACTGTAAATATTTGGATTAGGACACATAAGGTCCAAGATCACACAAGAAGAAAGATGATTCCACCTGAACTTGGTGCAATGGTTTCTGTCCTTTTTACAGGGAATCACCAGATCAGGGTTCTTATCTTGTAAAAAAATGTACTCAAGTCTCCTGTTATTTAAAGATCTGTGTCATGAAAGCAGTAGGGAGATTAAAACAAACAGATTTTAAGATTGTTAGCTTGTCACCTCCTTTTGAACCCCTCTGCTATGTTATGAGGCTCTGTACGTTCCTTTCTTTAAAGTCTCTTTTCAGCTGCCTTTCCTGTTGTGTGAAAGACCCACGCAGAGCGACTGGGGAAAACACGCCAGATAAAGGATATACAAATAACACTATCTGATGCACAGACGCAAAAATTATCTTTTGTATCATTTCTCAGAATAAACTAAGCTTCATGCAGCAGAATGAGGCTTCTAAGAGGTCCCAGGAGGTGCTTTGAAGGCAGCCAGAGGAGCAGATCTACTTCTCCTCTTGTTCTCTTGCCATCAGAGAGTTTGCGAGTCCTTCCCCTGATTTCTGAGCTCCAGCAGCAACAGTACAATGACAGGCAAAGGAAAGGGCCGTAATGTGGTTTGATAGTCTTAATAGACAGCTTTTACAGCCAGTGTGAAAACATATCACAGAGCAAAGGAATAAAAAGGAATTAAAGCTTCACACCTGTCTCTTTGAACACTATATTCTGTGACCTTGGGCTGCTGCTTTTTTCATTCCCAGCATAACTTTCCAGACTATAACTTACCTTGTTAGGTATATAATTACTACGGTGACCACAAATAAAATTTTTGATGCAAGTGATCTTGAACTGAGCACCGTTTTCTTTTTCAACTTTGGTGCCTGTGTGTGCTGGGGTATGCATTGAGCTTTAGAGACTGCTAAGGGGAGATCACAATTCCTACATGGTAGATTGTCCATCATGTTTACACTGATATTCTTGTCTGCACTTTGCTTTACATTGGGGTCCAATAGCAACAGTTAAACTTAAAGGTCACTCTGTGCCAAAAAAAAAAAAAAAAAAAACCCAAAAAAAAAAAAACCAAACAAAACAACCAAAAAACAAACCCAGACATGATTTTTAGNACAAACAAACAAACAAAAAAACCTACAGAAAAAAAACAACCCTACCTGAGAATCCTGTGGTGTTAATGCACAAGGCAACCAGACTTGGGAGGAAGAAAGCATCCTTGTTACTCACAGCACATACGAATATTTCTGAAGAATACGTTTTTAAATCAGTGAAATGACAGAACATTTTCTTGTTCTAAGATATATTTGACCCATATTTTGCAAAGTGGTTGGAAATGTGGGGTGTTTCTCCTCTCAGTCTCTGTTGATCCTGTGGTGTATCAATGCAGTGACACATTAAGTAAAACTGGTTTTTAAAAGGTAGCAATGATCAGAGTGGCTTGAATAAATCTCCAGGTGAGCATCTGGAATACCTCAGCCTGTCCCATCAGTGTTTTGATGTCTAC